>JARFOC010055291.1:0-19298 GCA_031763485.1 Osmoderma eremita | reverse complement strand
CAATGTCTCAAGACAGACTTAAGGGGTTAGCTAAATTATCAATAGAAAAAGAATTAATATCTAATTTTAGTAAAAACGGTCAATTTTATGATGATATTATTAATAATTTGCTAACTTGAAGGATAGACGTATAAATTTGATATATAAAAAATAAATTTTAAATTGGGTATGTAGGGCTATCGGAGATGACTTCCCAAAGAAAAAAATCAATGCGTTTTAGGAATAGTACTTCAAGGGTGACGTGGCAATCTATTCAGCTTTTGTTTGTGATCAAAAATTTTTAAGTTGTTGCAATCGCCTCACCTGGCAAATTACCCACGAGCCGCCACTGGTGTATAGTAGTGTAGCACGTCTATGTTTTATTACTCGGGATGTATACTAAGGACGTGCTATTGCTGCACCCTGTATATTTACTACGGAGCCATAAAGAAAAAGCTAAAACAATGTTGGCAAATGGTCCAACATTTTATATTTTCTCTCGGAACTACTAAAGGTGCAATATTTGTCTGTAAATGTATTACTCATGGTTCGACAAAGAGATTTAAAAGAGAAACAGCTGTTACATACACATTTATATAATAGCGCATAAACATAGGTACTATATTTAAAATACGTTTGGGGATCGTCTGTAGGCAAACACAAAAGTAGGCCTACTTTACAAATTTTACACTGCATACACCTAAAGTTGTTTCAAAATGTTTGAGCATCACCTTTTCTTATATAACAGTTTGCAATTTGCAAATCATCATCGACAGGTTAACAGAAAAAAGCAAATAGTAAATTTAAAAACTATTAAGAATTTTGATATCCAGATCTAATAATATATTAATTAACGTATTAGAAAATGATACCTGTCAATGGAATTATAAATTAAATATGCTTGAAAAATAGTGCAAGGTTGTTTATATTAAATGTAAGTATCTAGCTAAAGTTTGGTAACTCTTATTATATATAATAATGATATGACCGTATTCTTTTTGCATAATGACATTTGACATTTATATTTACCCAAATTCTAAATCTGAAAAAGATGTGCCCATCATGATGTTGCTATTAAATTTACGAATGAATAGATGACATAGTTAATACACAAGTTCTCTGTGTTGCAATGCAACAATTATCTTCGTCAACTTTTCTTCTTTAGCCCAGATACAAGAATCGGTTATAAGAAAACAAGGTGATGTTAATATACCTATACCTACATATACTCAAACATATGTGAGTCAAGGTAAAATATTAGCGGCGAAATAAGCAATTACCCCACACACCAAGAAACCAAATTGAAGAAAAATTGAGATTTTAGTGTCTCTTATTATCTTAGGTAATCTAGGTGATCAATAAGAGAGTTAATGAAGATTGCTATCAATTGAAAAAATAACACTTAATAGCTGCTATGAATTAGAATTTAACCGATTGAAATAATAATCATATTTTTGTTAGTTACCAGTGACACAAATGTGTGTAATGTGTCAAAACAAACTAGAGAAAATCAAAATAAAATAGCTTTACTAAAGAAATTTTTACTGAAATTACAGATAGATTTATAGTATAAAGAATTCATCTATTGAATAAAAAATATATTCTTCCAGATAAAAATAAATAAAAACAACAAAGGAAAAACATATTTCAAACAAACCATGATATATTTTTGCTGCAACTATTTGTTGAACGGAATGATTTATAAATTGCATTAACATATAGTTTGATATCCTTTGGAAACTTTGTTTTGAATTAAAAAGAAAAAAATAAGATCATTGCTTTATTGATACTATTTTTTATACTCTTTCAATAAAAACTACGTATCTTCTATATTATGCAGGATATGTTTGCTGCAGGAAATAGAAATACCAAGAATTTACTTGTATATTATAATATAAAAAAACAGATAAATCTTCTTTGGTATTTTAGTTAAGAAAAAGCTAGTGAGTCCTTATTTATGTTGAATTTCATTAAGTAAAATATTTGTTTTAATCTATTATTTTTCCAACAAGTTGTATCACCAGATTGATGTATTACCAGCTGCATATACAATAATATTTAGGCAGAAACAAGGCAATGAATGTATAGATTAAATAATACCGGTCCAATCACAGAACCCTACGGGACTCCACTCACTATCTGTAGACAATGAGAGACTGTTGATAATAGATGGCGATCTTGATTTAGGTCTTTAGGTATGAGGAAAACCACTCGATAACATTACCTCTAAACCATATCCAATTTCTTGAATAGCCAATTATGCTGAATACAATCGAAGATTTTTTGTAGATCGTTAAAGGTGTCGAAAGGGCTGTTCGTATTTACATCTGCTGTACTATCTTATTATAAAATTCTATAAGCGTGATGGAAGTCGAAACCATGAAGTATGAAACCATGTTGACTAGGAAAAATGATGTTGTACTTATTTATGAAACAATTCAGACGATAATATCCAAAACTTTAGATATTACAGAAGTTAATGCTATGGGTCTATAATTTTACATGCATTTTGTGTCACCCTAGGCACAATTGCAAATTTGTTCAGCATCGTGGGAAATATTCCAATGGTAATTATATTAATCATTGAATATGTTAGAATGTCAGCTGCATATTCTTTGACTTCTTGGATTGCAGGTGTTACTGCTCCATTTAGACCTGGAGATTTTTTGTTCTTTTCCAATACTACCTCTCCTGTCTAGTAAATGGAAATATAGTTTTAATGTAGCTTATCCGATAAATCTGCCGTCATATCTGTTGCTATGACGTGAAACTAGTTATTGGAGTGAGAAGCCAAATTAGTAGGAACCGGTATCTGTTTGTAGTTACGATTGATAGTAATATGTTTGTCTTATCTACACATTTTCCTGGTGCATTTTGCAAAAGAAATAATTAATATTCATGTTATGAACACAACCATAGAATAAGCCAGATGTTCTTGTAAAAAAAGGCTAATATATAATAAATATATTCTGTTCCACCCATACTTCTTGGTGCATCTTCCGGTGTAACATATCTGATTATGAAACAATATGATTTTTTTTTGTCCGAAATAATCATTGACTGTTGACTTTTTTAATACTGCTATTGACTTTGCATCTAATACCAGTACGAATATTACGTAAAGCGAGTTTTATAGCCAAGACCCCATTGTCCTGTTGTTGCAGGTATTCCAAAAGACCTTGCAGGTGTCCAAGATCTCGCAGTGTCGAAATCAGTCTTCAGTTACAAGATCTTCGTATGAAGTATTCTCACCGCTTCCCCGTTTTTCTATATTGTTACAAATGTCATTGGCAATATATCTTCTTCTGTCGCTATTGCGTACCCTGGTAAATATTCTTCAATATGCAACCACTCTTCAATGTTTTGTATGTTGCGATCTTCGCATCCAATCTGGCCATGTAAAATGTTACCCAATGGTATTTTTCTAGTATTATTGATTGCGCTTTGCCGTAGGCCTTTTCCGTATCAAATATTGCATACAATAAATTTGGATTCTTTTTGTAAAATTCGATAGCAATTACCCCCTGATCAATCGGCTGAATCACAGCTGTTTGATGGTAAATATTTAACGAGTATATCGCTCATCACTGGATTTCAGCGTTAATTTGTGAGGATGTAATGAGGGTATGGTCCAATAAAAGCACAGCTTTCTGTGGTAATCCAAAAGATCTGAGATGCATCTTTACCCGAGGAAACAAACTTTTTGTCGAATCGCTCTTTAAAAATTCTATCCATACAGACATTCCTTTGATTGAAGTAATAAGCCTACGCATAAATAGCAAGCTCAACTGAAAATAACACATTTTCAAGAAAAGGAAATAGATCTAAAGATACGGGGAATTGTAGTGGCTTATGGGAGGAAATCATCATTAGAAAATAAAATTCTCCTATACACCACCATAATCATAGAGCTCTAGGGATGTGCTAGTAAGTAAAACATAGCCATTATTTAAAGAATCCAGTCAAAAATATTAGGAATCTCCATTAATTGACTACGGTTTCAAATCAAACTATCCATGAAGAGCTACAGATGGCTTATGTTAAGGGCGTCATCAAAGAGCACAGGGTAGAACACCACAACAAGCTGGAAAGTCATCCAAACGGTCCGTTCCAACCACTACTGGATCTACATATTAACAGATTAAAAAGATGCTGATCTACTGATCTTTCACGTAATCCATAAAAGAGAAGGCAGCCCCTCTATTTTGTTGCACCCGAAAAAATACTAAAAGCTGATGTTATTTTTTGATGCGGTGAGTTGTACCGAATTTTGTCTGTTGCCCTTTTGGATTCGAAGAAAAAGTTCTGAGTCAACATCTTAATTAAAATTGTGCGACTTTGAGTTTTGTACAAACTAATTTCTGTGAAGAATTACATACTACCAGATTGCATAGACCTTTCGAATCATAAAATTGTCTTTAATGCAGATAGGGAAAGAAAGAAGAAATGTCTAATGACGAAGGTGTTAATACACCCAGACGGTTCCCAAATTATATACTGTTGCATCATCGATTAATAAGCCATAAGGAGGATTATTACGAAATCGGTAACCGATTTTATCTTGCGTAAGCCTTAACCATTCTTCGATACAAAGAGAAGGCAAGAAAAAAACACAGAGCGACACAGAAAAATGTATATTCTTTCTCCTCTTCTACAGATGTTTTCTATAATGAGATTTGGCAATTTACTCTCTGATTGGGCATATATGAAATAAGTTAAAATGTAACCATGTACACATACAAAATAATAAAGGAAGGCTAAAACTGGGACCAAACGGTCAATTAACAAGGAGGGAATTTTAAAACACTTTCTCTGATCTGAACCGACCGCAGACATTTCAGTGGCGATATGAGAACCGCTAAGGTGAGGTGAGGTGAATATGTGATAGTCGGTGCGCGTAACAGGTTGTTCTTAACGTGATTTTATAATCTGCGCGACCGAAAACTGTGTACACATATGAACTTGTTACAAGGGTAATTTAGAATTGTTTTTGACGAATTTTTACTTTGATAGGTAAGATAGAAATGGGAAGAAAATGACTTTCGTCTTGTAATGTTGTATAATTTATTACTGGTGCGATACAAGTATAAAAAAAAACTTGATTTAAAAGATTTCTCTTCTGGCACATAACAATTATATTTACGCAAAAAAGATTATATAAGTTTGATTGGCAACTAAACCTACTCGGCATTTTAACATTTAACATTTAAGGTAATTGTTGAACAACTTTATTTTACACACAATAGATGCAAATAGTGTTTCAAATGGGATGTAACAAACGCTTTTCATTGCAAACCCACATTTATAACGAACAAAAAATTATCTTTGGTAAGATTACCAGAAAATATATGCTTATATTTTCTTTGCTTTTGCTAATACAGGTTGCGTGAAAAATTATATAACTATTGGATGAAGAAACGCTAATGTTTTGTAGATTACCAAAACGTATATATTTGATATATATGCAAATGGAGTTTAGAAAATTGATCGATATACAAATTTATCTTTAATTAACTTAATCGATGCAAAAATAAAATTTATAGGGCATTTCGTTTAAGATATAAAAAAAACAGCATAAACTGCTAACGAACCCATAACAATCTGTCAAAGTCAACCAACGTGATTTTATTGTTATTGAGATGTTGCGTTCTCTGGTGTTAAACAGCTTCTATTTATGTAGAATAATTACTGATTAAATCAAGATGATATAAGTGTTTATAAGCTCTATAATCAACTATACTTCATTCACTCCCTGGGAGTTCGTTATATCCAGGTTTGACTGTATTAACTTTTATAACTAATCACTTCTGATTTTTTTTTAATTCAGAATTGAGGATCTCTTATATCGTATGAAGTAACTTCATACGCCATTAATTATTCATAAATCCCAATAAACATTATTGGTAAATACAGTACATGAAACTGTTTCTTTATGGGAAATTACTCAATATTATATTCCAATTTTCGAATATAACATCTTACGAAACAAACTGGCAATTTTCAACTTGATAATGTATTAAAATGAATAAATTAATACTAAATAGAGTAACTGTTATATCGTAATATTCTGTAATTTCTCTTGAATGTAAGCAATTACTACTGCCGAACTGGTGGCATTACTAGAGTTGCTCACTGGCGCCAATGGGCAGGGGCGCCGATTCGATACAACCTTTAATATAACTGCTAGTCTCAACGAGATGTCGTAAATACTATTTCGTGGTTCTGCGTATGTTGATGGCGTTAAAATTCAATGTGTATCATTTTAATGTGTTGGTCCAAAAGGAATTCTGAACGTCGCGTAAATAACAAACAGCATTCTTCAAAAAAAAAAGTCGGATACGTTACTATGAAATATTTAAATTTGATGTATGTTACCTTTATTTTAGGTAATTTACCGCTTCGTTTCAAATTTATTTAAAAAATTCAATGTGTAGTTTGTAATATAATTTTAATGTGTTGGTCCAAAAGGAATTGTCAGCGACACGTAAATAACAAACAGCATTCTTCAAAAAAAAGGTCGGATACGATACTATGAAAAATTTAAATCTAATGCATATTACCTTTATTTTATGTAATTTGTCGCTTTATTTCAAATTTATTTCAAAAATTCAATATGTAGTTGGTAATATCATTTTAATGTGTTGGTCCAAAAGAAACTGTCAACGTCACGTAAATAACAAACAGCATTCTTCAAAAAAAAAATTAAAAAATTTTGCAACTCTAGGCTTTACTCCATTGTACTGAGGTGCATAATTCTACTTTGCATATATATATATATATATATATATATATGTGTGTGAAATTGTTATATAATGTTCAGAACAAATCATCTTATGTTGTATAGAAAATGGCAAAAAAAACTCAGGTTTATAACACCTTTTAATATACAGATCAGTTCGCTCAAGTAGATATGCCACCATAACGATATTGTGTGGGGAGGTAAGCCAATGTATATCGGACATTTCATCAACTGATTAAGGCACTAAAATAAATTTTGAAACACGCGGTTATCTATCCTCGCGTAACTAAAAGAAAACAAAAACACAATTGCTTAATAATGATGAACAAAAATTAAGACAAATAGAAGTATGTCCAATATAGCGTTATGTAGTGAGGGATACTGATCTGTATATATTTTATTTCTAGTCCATAACATATTAAATATAGTACTTACATTATTAACACTTATCTAAATATATTAACATTAGATTATAAAATAACAGCACACACTTGTACATAGAGGAAAACATTACTTCCACTTATTGTTTTCCTTAATGATTCTTTGATGGGTTGTACAAAGTAATTTGAAATCTAATTACTAGTTTTCTCGGAGTAATAACTGTAGGAAATTGTTGGAAGATTTCATATTCAAGCAATTAAGAAACAATTATATGAGAATTATTCAAAAAATTATTGGATTTGTTAATGAAAATACTTCTTCATATTGCAAAGTAAAATGCTTTGGCTCTGCATTTAAAATTACATCAAATTAACTTAATAATACAGGCAACACAATGCATGTCTTCGTAATGTTATTAAAGAAATAAAAATTATAATTTATGTGTACACTTTACTAGTAGAGTAACAAGGCATTGTTTACTACAAATTAAACCGTTAATTTTTTTTTTTTGTGAAAACTAGTGACCTTTACGTTATTTCGGTCATTCAATGCGAAAAACGCATAAAGCTTGTCGGTCAATAACAGTCGCAAGGACTAGTTTGTTGAGGTAACAAAATCGGTAAAAAGTATTGAATTGCAAAATTGGTCTTTTAACGACAGCGTTAAACATTTTATAAGCAGTTTATTAAGTAATAAACTACATTGCACTATACATTTAAAGAATTTAACGTTCTTATAACTGTATTATTGGTAGAGATGATTTTCCAAGATTAAATTATTAATTTAACAAAGACTTATGAAGACGCATTCCCAGATTTTTGTTTGAATGAACCAATTCTTTTTCTTAGTGGAGAATATACAGAGTTAAGTCCTCACCATTACGATCCTGTATAAAATATAAGATGAAATATACAAAATATTCTGATATATGTATGTACAGCCAAACCTATATGCAACGAACCCCAGAGACAAAGAAAAGTGTCAAAAGCTAAGTAATAATACTATTGTTTTTAATAAAATGGCCTGTATATTTTTAGATATTTTGAGAGTTTTTAATTTCAAGAAAAACATTTTTTTTCAATAACCGAAATCAGCAGGTGAAAAACTGTTTGACCTCTTGAAATTTTTCTTATAAATTTTGAATTGATTATACATTTTCCCGTAATATAAAGGAAAATTTTATTTTAAACCAAAAATTTGCAATACACAATCTGGAACGGGAAGGTAAGCAAGTGATTATGATAGATATACATAGATATGAGAAAAAATCTTCTTTTGCTAGATATTAAAGAAAAAATAACACTTTTATAACACCCTGTATGTTTTTACATAATTTAGAGGAAAAGTCTATTTTGAAGAATAAAATTTTTCAATACGTAACTACCCCAAATTTGAAAATAATCTAATCGTCCGAGGTAAATTCAAAATATAATTTTGACATCTTGTACAGTCGTTTATGTTTACCTCTTCTAAGGATGTGTTTTTTGTTTGGAAAATAACGTACCTACTTTAATTATTAGAATTGAAATGTGTATATTTTTTCACGTCCGCTATATCCAAGTTTGACTGTATACTAAAATGTTTTGCTTATTTGATTAATAACAACATAGTACAATTAAAAGATAATGTATATAAAAAATATATTTAAAAAATACATAAATATACTTCTGGAATCACACAACACGTCTGATTGTTGTGTGATCCCAGAAGTGTATTTATATACTTTTTATACACTTTATCTTTTGAAGGTACGTGCCGGCTATTAGCAGAAATCTTTTTTTGACAGTACAATTACACTTAACGCCATACACCCTGTTGAAATCGTTTAAAAATCTATTTTTACATAAAACAATATACCTATATGTTTATAGTTACAGTTCAAATACTCCTGGGGTGTTATATTCAGGTTTACCTGTATATCAAATAGCTTTGTTCGCTTGCTGTGATAAATTTATTCAGTCACAAGTGCAATTGCAACAATATATTCTTAGTAATATAAAATATATCCTTCGAAACACCTATCGATATTATAGTATACATATATGTATATTGATCTTGTTTTTCATTTTTTAGATGTTTAGTGAAGGGGCTTGATCGCTCTGTGGTGGTACACAGCAGTAATAGAACGACCTTGTAATGGTACAAGAACCTATTTGAAACTGCAAATTAATTCAATAACATT
Organism: Osmoderma eremita; assembly: GCA_031763485.1. Lineage (NCBI taxonomy): Eukaryota > Metazoa > Arthropoda > Insecta > Coleoptera > Scarabaeidae > Osmoderma > Osmoderma eremita. The sequence continues at coordinate 10,017 of JARFOC010055291.1, read as the reverse complement.
GCAATCGCGCTGCACGGTAATATTTGAAGGCCGCTGGACGAAAACGACAATACCACTTGACACAAGCCCGGCAGATGACGCAGTTGTAAGGAAATTCAGAGAAAGTTACAACTACACTGACTGCCTCGATAAGTTTCCTACCAATTTAAATATAAAATTGGGAATGCGATTCGTAATGGGTGTATATGAGTAAGGGAAATTTAGCCATCTTTGATTTGAATTGTGGGATATGCGATTTAGAAAAATTAAAAATAGATGATCCGAATTTAGCAACTGGAGGTGAATGATGTTGCAACTTTACCCTATGGTTACTTAATAAAACAATTTAATTAATTGGATGTCACTACTGTATTTTACGGAGACAAAATGGTGGTACTAACAGTCGTACTGACAGCCATAAAGACCGCTACGGCTTTAATAGGTCTTGGTAAAGTAGCTGTACTACCATTTCTCGTAGCATCTTTAGCCTATTACCACTACGACCTTTTCGATCCTGAAAATCGTCCGATAGCAGTAGATACCGTGGATGCGTCCTACGATTTTATAGTAGTAGGCTCTGGATCGGCCGGTGCCGTCATAGCTAATCGCCTATCGGAAATCACCGGATGGAAAATATTACTTTTGGAAGCGGGCGGACATGAAACTGAAATCTCTGACGTGCCATTACTGAGTTTGTACCTTCACAAGAGTAGCTTGGACTGGGGATATTTGTAAGTAAAAAAATTATTATACTTATACAGGGTGTAGCAACAGTACGTCCGTCTTTAAATTACTCGGGTTGTATGCCAAATAGCAATCTGATATTTTGGGGATGTAATACAATATTGATCGTGCATCTGCAGAAAATATAATCCTATATACTGGGTGTTTCACAAAATAGGTATCGTGGAAAAAATCATTTTTTTAATGGAACACCCTGTATATTTCTGCATTATTAAAAATCCCTAACTACATTCTATTCATCGCCTTATTATGAATGTAACCTGCTTTGTGGTTTTCGAGTTACAACTGTTTCTGTTAAGGAAATTGGAAAATAACGTATCCCAAATTCCTACGTCCAAACGCTTTCAAATTTAGCAATAAAATGAAATGTTTACTAATCGTCGTTATCTATACAATATAGAAGCAATATTTAAATACTTCTATACAAAATTAAAAAAAATCCCGCAATCTGGGAAACCACTGACCGTGGTAGGATAAGTTTTGGAATTTCGTAGGTATTTCCGCCCATGGGATGCGTTTTAGTATATATAATTTGCTATGTGGATTGGTGGATATCGAGTGATGATGTCAATAATGTTTTTATATAACCGGATGTACAGGATCATCATCAGGGGAAGGTGGTGTTGACTTTTCAAACTTCAAAATGATTTTTCTCGATTTTGTTAAATGGAACATCCTGTATATTATGTGGATTGATACAGAATGTCCATATTGGCTTTCTCTTTACCTATTTTCAGCGGTTTCCACAATAACTAAAAATAATTAAAATTCCAATATTTTTCGTAAAGTTAATGTACCTAGAAAATTATCAAGTCGACGGCTAATAAGAAATCAAACACATGGCACGTTGTCAAAGTATGAAAAATACACTGAAGACGGTTCGTACTATTGCTACATCCTCTATATTATTATGTTTAGTTATCAGATGCACCTGAGTCTGTTTTTTTTTTCTTTACAGGACGGAGCCACAACCCACTGCTTGTCAAGCCATGAAAGGGCACAGATGCAGTTGGACTAGGGGTAAAGTACTCGGTGGGTCAAGTGTTCTGAACACCATGATCTATGTCCGAGGCAATAGGAGAGATTTCGACAGGTGGGAAGCCTTGGGAAACACCGGCTGGGGCTACGATGACGTGTTGCCCTATTTCTTGAAGAGCGAAGATCAGAGGAATCCTTATTTGGCCAAAAATAAATACCACAAAACTGGTCAGTGTTACGGCTTCCTGATAATTTGAATTAATTAAAATTTTAATGTACTTACGATTTTGTTCTTTTTTTAATTTGGACAAAGTCTTTGGAGAGTACGAAAAGATAAAATCCTATTATATAACCATCTAGAGAAACCGATTTCCATGTTTATTTATGCCCAATTAATTTGATTTAAATTTTCCTTATGAAATCAAAGAAAAGCAAATTATATTACTAAAATAAAATTATACAAAACCATCTGAACATCCTTGAAAGAGCCAATAAAGATTTTTTTCTGAAAACTCATGAATTTCAGATATTACAATTTGGATGAATATGTAAAGAGAATTAAAGGCAATTTCCAAATGGAATTCCTTATGTAATTTTTATATTGCTTATTCGAATACAATTAGAAAGTGTTTATTAAAATTGAGATATTACTTTTAGTAATTTTTATATACGATTGAAAAATATTAGATACTATTTTGACGTAACAATTTTTTGAAATTTCCAAAAACAATATTTTTCTTTTCGAAAAGGAAATTGTTTAAATAAAATCTTTTTTTTATTTTCATTAATTTGATTTCTTGACATTTCTAAATGGGAATTTCAGCAATTTTAGCAACCAAATACGAAACACATGCAATTCTAATTCAAGTCGAGTCAATTCTTTTGGATGCCGCTGTATATAAAAAAATCTATAAATACGGTGACGTCCGAAATATTAATACATATTGATTCAAAAGATTAACGATATTTTTGTTATTACTAAATCAAAAAATATAAAACGATCAAGCGAGTGTTGACAGAAAATAGCTCATATAGAAATACAGTGCTTCCAAAAAGTTTTGGACGTTCAAAATAATTTGGAAAAAATTTTTTTTAGTGTTTACTTAGATACTTTACTAATGAATTTGCATTTGCAGGTGGATACCTGACTGTCCAAGATTCGCCCTACAACACGCCACTTGCACTAGCTTTCTTAGAAGGCGGCCAGGAAATGGGTTACGACATTCTGGACGTAAATGGTGAACACCAAACTGGATTTGCCCTATTCCAATACACGATGCGACGTGGCGCCAGATGTAGTGTATCTAAAGCGTTCCTACGACCGATTAGATACAGAAAGAATCTACACGTCTCAATCTTATCACACGTGACAAAAATACTGATAGACAAACAAACGAACCGCGCATACGGAGTTGAATTTATAAAAAACGGAAAGAGGCTTCGAGTATTGGCTAGAAAAGAAGTAATTTTATCTGCCGGTGCTATCAATAGTCCACAACTCTTGATGCTGAGTGGTATTGGACCTCGGGAACATCTACAGAAGTTTGGTATCGATGTCCTGGTTGATGCTCCAGGGGTTGGGAAGAATCTCCAAGACCACATAGCCGTGGGCGGAGTCACTTTCCTCATAGATCATCCCGTGAGTTTGATCATTAGTCGCTTGGTCAATTTGAACACTGCTTTGCGTTATGCTGTAACGGAAGATGGACCTTTGACTTCGAACGTTGGATTGGAGACTGTAGGATTTATCTCAACCAAATACGCTAATCAATCTGACGATTGGCCCGATATAGAATTTATGTTGACGAGTACGTCGACTAGTGCCGATGGAGGTCAGCAAGTGAAAAGAGCCCATGGCATCTCTGACGAATACTATCGCGAAGTGTTCGAACCCATCAATTTCAAAGATCAATTCGGTGTTTTTCCGATGATGTTAAGACCTATCAGCACTGGTGAAATCCTATTGAGGTCCAAAGATCCCCTAGTCTACCCGTTGCTATACCACAACTATCTAACGAACTACCACGACGTGGGAGTTCTTAGGGAAGGTGTTAAAGCGGCCATAGCCTTGGGAGAAACTACTGCGATGAAGAGATTCGGTGCAAGGCTGCATCAGATTCCAGCGCCGAATTGTAAGCATCTACCTCCGTATACGGACGAGTATTGGGACTGCTTTGTAAGACAATACACCCTTTCGATCTACCACTATTCCTGTACGGCGAAAATGGGACCTAGAAGCGATCCAATGGCTGTGGTCGATCCGTCTCTGAAGGTGTACGGAATCGAAGGCTTGAGGGTTATAGACGCGTCCATCATGCCTTATATAACTAACGGAAATATTAACGCCCCTGTGATAATGATTGGCGAAAAAGGCGCTGATCTAATCAAGAACGATTGGCTCAATAACGGTAGAAATTTGGCTGGAATATAATGTGCTTAACTAGTAGTGATATTAAATAGATTTTAGTACAAAGATGTGCTAATTGTAAATTAAATGTGTATACAGGGTGTTTACGGTCTTGTGGTTTTATTTTCAATGGGTGATTAAACATCTTAAAATAAGGTCATTCACGTAAAAATATCTTAAGAAAGTTGCATAATACGGGAGATATTAACGTTAAAAAAAATTTGTAGTTTTTATTTTTTTTATTTTTAAGTGGTGATTAAGCATATTAATTTAAACAATTTTTTTGTTGGTGCTATGGACCATTTTACTTTCTTTATTAGGATTTATTCGGAAAAATTTACGTCAATATTTTAGAGTTTCTGGAATCGGTACCGAAGGAAATAATGAACTAACATCAAATGAAACTAAAATCTCACCGTCTCTTAATCTATGATTTTTGATTTTGTTTAAATACTCTACTGAATTTTCTACTGAAAAGCTTTCTTGTTTGATGGGTAAGTTTTTAAATTCATTTACTAACCATTTCGACAGCAAGTAAGTCGGTGAGTTAATACCAGACACGATTGGTTGGTCTCGTCGAGTCATCTGGTTTGTGTATTTTGGGTAAACAGTACATTCTCGGTATCACTGGATTCGACAGATTTAATCTAAATTTAAGGGCAGAGGTTACTAATTCTGGAGAATTCTTAAGAACCTCTTTTGTGTGACGAATCATTTTTTGGAAGAGGGTTTTTGTGTAATTGTACATGAGCACCATTTGCAATCATTTCGTTAACTCTATTGTAATAATCTATCTTGTCTAGAATTACTAACTTATTGCCTTTATATGCCTTTAAGTAAAAGCATTCTTTTGATCGGATACTATTGATAGTTTCGAACTTGCTAGTTTTTTTTTTGTATTTTTTGAGGTGATTTAAATTGTCTTTAATTTGAGTCTTGCAAGTTTCTCTTATGAAACATTATTTTATATCAAATTAGGAAAGCAAAATGTGCCTTTAAGAATGTAGAAAAGATCTTTTTTGTATTAATTAATTTGATACAATCTCAGTTTTATTTGTAAAGTTTTTTTTTTACTTTATTATAAAACCTTTCTTTTATGATGGTTAATCACCACTAAAAAAAAAAAAACTACATTTTTTTTTAAACATTAATATCTCTCTCTAACTTTGTTAAGATATTTCTACGTGAATGACCCTATTTCAAGATGTTTAATCACCCCTTCGAAATAAAATCACAAGACCGTAAACAGCCTGTATAGTAGATATAATTATTAAACTATTTTATTTATTATAAAAACAAGGTTATGTGTCCAAAGATAGGTGTTTCAATCTAAGTATTTCCGATTTAATATTGATTAAGCTACTTAAAATAGGTTAGTTCAAGAAATTAATTGGAATTATTTAAGGAGTAGTCGCTTATAAAGATTAAATGAGTTTCCCGATTTTCGAATAAGCTCAAGAATTACTATAGGTTATGTATTATAATTTTAATTAATTAGGAATATGCCCATGTTGATATTAATACTTATTACAAATTGATCAAAAAATAAGTAGAAATGCAATGCAAAAACATGCAAAAAAACTTAATTTGATAGATTTATACGAACGAGTTTCTGTATTAATTTTTCAAAATTAAATTTAATTAGTTAAAAAAATTGATACAAATTATTGCTATAATAAAAATGTTAAAAAATAGTAGTGCATCTAGTCCTAACATGTCGGTATGCAATTTAAGCAAATTAAATTGGATTTAGATATTGTTTCAGTTAAAATATGTATACTTTTTGAGGGTCATTAATCTTAAAATAACCTAAGGATTCTTTCTCTTTTTCTTCTCTAATTTTAGCGATAAAAATGATAAGACACACCACCAAGTTGCTCATCTTGTAATAGCGTATGTAAATAGTGATTAGTGAAATAATGGATATTACATTTGTATAAAATAATAGATAAAAATCCATAATTAAGAGTTTTTTTTGTACATTTATACATTTTGTTGAATAAAAATATATATATGATGTGGATCGTTCTAATTGTTAAACACACTATTCGGATTAGTCCTCCCGAACAAAAATAATAATTAATAATAATTATATAATAAACAATGCATGGATTCCCATTGCCAACCGTATAACCGAATTCGGTTATACGGTTGACGATGGGAATCCACGCATTCTCTGAACACGTGTCCCGAATTAACTATTTTGCGCGGGAGCAGCAATACGAATCTTTTATTGCCCTTGCAATCTTTACATTCTATTTGTTAATATAAAATATTTGTCAAACAGAAAAAAAAACCGGATTACCACCAACCCGATTAAACCGCACATATTGACGTACGCCATTTGTATGCCTTTTAGTGTATATAAAATGCAAACTGTTGCAACTGAATGCAAAAACACTGATTTTCTTTTGTTTCTTTCTCCTAGTATTTATTTTTACCAGAAACTATAAAAGGGAGAGCGCAATTCGAGGAAGATACCACTTACATCTCTCCATTAGTGGCGGCTGGTCAGGTGAGGCAACTGAGGCGGCGCCTCACCAGAAAAAAATCTTTAAAAAATGTTCAATGTTGTCGACTAATATATATTAAAAATTTTAGACATATTTCAAATGTAATAAAAAATTAAAAATTTCTAACTGAGGCGAATGAGTTATCGGTTCTGTGGGATTAACGTAATGCATTGAAATTCATACTAAGAACTTATGCAACACACAATACGCTTCGCTATATGATACGTGATTTCAGTTATTTAGTGAGGCGATGAATTCGTTGCCTCTCTATTCATCGGAACCTTTCGGTATCCGTCGAATCTCTTAAATATTATGTAAATTATATGCGCATGCCTATTTTAATACCTGCGTCAGTTTAGTAAACTGAATTTAATAATCGGCAAAAGGATACCTCAAGATGCTGAAACTTGTTGGTAACACAAGCGATCGAAAATTTTAAATTTAGTAGCCGAACAGTGGACTAATTTAATTTTAGTTTTTCAAGCTATTATGGAGGGCTCTGATTCGGGATGGGGTTCCATTAATTTAAAGGTTTTCTCAAGCAATTAAATGATTTTGAATTTGCAATTTTGACATTCATATATCGTAAAATTTTTGCTCGCACCGATCCTTTATTCCAAATTTTGCAAAAGAAATGTTTAAATATTAAATATTGTTCAGAACAAATAAATATTGCATCCTTGCGTATAAAGAACTTCAGAAATGAAATAAAATTTTCAGTAATTCTTAACATCTGCAAAAACTTAACTGAATTTCCGACAAGACGAGGGGTACCATTGCTTGAAGAAGAAATTTTTAATAAATACAAACTTTTATTTTATGAGATTATTTATTGCGTTATTTTACAATTAAATACTCATTTTGCTAATTTAAGTAAATTAGAATTTTTAGCTCTTGCTGATGCTTCAAAGTATTCTGAATATATCAAAACTTTTCCCGAGAAAGCACTCAATTGTTTATTTGAAATATATCCCGACATGTTTGATAAAGACAGGTTGATTAGTGAACTTTCAATTTTGTATTGGGATGAACAGTTTCGTAATATGGATGTAGATAAAACTTTGAAACTAATTTATGCAGAATATAAAGACATTTTTCCAGAAAGTTACAAGCTTTTCAGTTTAATTTTGACTATTCCTGCCACAAGTGTATCAGTTAAAAGAAATTTTTCTTGTTTAAAACGTATAAAGACGTATCTTAGAAATACAATGTCTCAAAACAGACTTAACGGGTTAGCTAAATTATCAATAGAAAAATAATTAATATCTAATTTTAGTAAAAACAGTCAATTTTATGATGACATTATTAATAGATTTGCTAACTGAAGGATAGATGTGTAAATTTGATATATAAAAAATAAATTTTAAATTGGGTATGTAGGGCTACTGGCGAAACAAAAAAGTCAACGCGTTTTAAGAATAGTACCTCAAGGGTGACGCGGAAATCTATTCAACTTTTCTTTTGTGATCCAAAAATTTTAAGCTGTTGCAATCGTCTCACCTGGCAAATTACCCACGAGCCGCCACTGCTCTCGATATAGGCGCAACCGTAGAGGGGATCTAGTGATATTTCTAGGATTTCGACTTAAAATCGCCCAACAATAGTTCCAAATTCTTCCAAATTCAAAATTTTACTCAGAGACAGCCACATATTAGGGTTTTCATTTCCAATATTTATAATAATATTTATAACTTTATTCGCTTCAACATTTATAATGTTATTAGTTCTTTATTATTATGAGGTTTGGCCACCTTGGCTACTTTAATGCGTATTGATGGTTGCATATGAAATTGTTAACCTCTGCCGGTAATGTAGGAATCTACACTTTCAAAAAAAATAATAACATTAATAAAGAAATTTAAAATCATATGTGCAGTTGTGCCACATATTGACATTGGCGTTAATCAGAAGTCTCATTTGACACTTTGTAATAAATTTTCACTTATTTGTTTTGTTTCTTACATAAACGCTGTGAATATATTATATATTAAACATCGCAAAAGCGAAGCCAATAGTGTAAATAGTGTAAAGTATCGATGAAAGCAGAAACGATCTCTCCGACTGTTTTTGTGACTTGTGTACCATGTAACACCTGAAAAAATTCGACTCATTACCCGATGTACCTATATGTATATAATGGTGGTGGTATGTGTGCGGAACTGGCTCAGATGTGTGTATACTGTATACTTCGGAAGTCTTTATTTCCATCAGCATCTTTCTCTACTCTCAGTTTTCGCATTTACTGTAGGAAGAAGACTACGATGCTGATGGCAAATTGCGCGGGTAGAAACCTGTTTACGATTAATGCTAAGTGAACATAGTAGTGAAACCGAGTGCAAATTAGTGATGTGATAGAATGCATGGCCTATGCATGATAAAAATATGAAACTAAATTAATGAGTGGGGTATAGTTTGATCGGACGGAAAAATGATGAAGTGAGGTTTATTTATAAGCGCGCCAATAGAGGAAAGGTAGGTCAGCTCCATGTATAATGCGACAATCAATTAGGTAGGTGCTATCAATAAATGTAACCAATCGTATGAAAAATGCAAGAAATATTTAGCGGGAAATAAGTAAAGAAAGTTACGATTAATATAAAAAAAATAAACACGCTGTTCGGATTACTCTCCGGCACAAAGTATTAATTAATTCGGGACGACACGTGTTTCGGGAATACGTGGATTCCAATTATCAAGTCGAATAACCGAATGAGCGGGAAAATAACTTAAACTAGAAACATGCACTCCTTTTTCTTCTCCCTTCATTCCCTCTAGCTATCCTTAAGATATGTACAACCTTATCTCACAACCCGGACGCAAATATTCCTAGAAGGACCACCCGAGTGTTCTCAAGTGTACACCTTTATAACTCCAATAAATCCATTAGTACGGAAAATGACAAGGGCCCTTCTTACCGATTAAGAAGGTTTTTTTTCTTTTTAATATAAATGTATTCGTAAGCATCTAGCTCGCGCGTCGATGTTACCGATTTCATTAGGTTTAAATTACCTATAAGTATATTATATCCGGTCTTTATCATCATATTTATTATATCACGCCAGTAACATGTAGTCTCTCCCATGTCGGTAGTGCGAAATATGTTCCTTATACCTAGTTTCGACAGACTTGTTTATCCATCCAATGTGGACTTTCTCAGAATTTCAACATGTAATTTTATAAATTCCCGACTTTTGTTTAATTTCCGGTTTGTCTTTAGGATTTCCTAAAAGGTTACGAAGTGTGTTGGACGATTTATAACCGAGTTTCATATTTTCGTCACGAGTTAACTCGTGTTTTCATGCCCAAACGTTGTTGACCGACACGAGTTAACTCGTGATTGCACTTGCATTAGCAATTTCAATTTATGAAACCCGGGGCAATATAGAATACTGCAAA
>JARFOC010055280.1:0-19300 GCA_031763485.1 Osmoderma eremita | reverse complement strand
TTTTAACTTGTGCCCATACCATTTCAATGGGATTTAACTCGCAGTGGTAAGGTGGTAATCGAAGAACTTCATGGCCTGTTTCTTTTGCAAGTTAGTAAATCCTGCTTTTATCATACCACGGTTTAACAAAACTTGATCTGTTTGTAAGATGAGTTTCAAGTAGACCAATCAAATCAGGGGATAAACCAATATGGGTTTCTAAGTATTATAATATGTTGAACTTGGTCAAATGCTTTATAGAAATCTGTATAAAAAAAATGGAATCAACTTGAGCACGCACATTAATCGATCTTGTAATTTGTTGTAATGGACTTACCTTTCACAAAACCATGTTGAAACACTGACAAATAATGATTGGCCGTAATAAGAAAAATAAAATAATTAACTTTCATTAAATAAAATTTTTCTGGAGGAAAGTAGGCCATGCAAAGATATATGAAGGGACTTTCTCAAAGAATTTTAATGTACGCATGGGAATCCCTAAAACCTCTGCATTCATATTAGTAGGTATTATATGTTATATTTTTATTATTTGCCAAATTTGGTAGTGTCTCAAAGTTAACCTTTGGTATGTTCTAGCAGATCTAGTACGTTCAAAGCTAATTGTAATATCAACGATTTTAAAAAGGTAACAAATTCCACCTAACTTTCTACTCAACTGGTCCATATCCATCCTATAATTGCAATGATAATCAATTACGATACCCAAAAATTCAAGTAATTCTATCTGCGTTAAACTAGTCTTTTAGTCTTTTTGCGAAGTGAATATTTTTCGCTCAGCACTGCTCAGCTTAAACTCAATAAAGACATTTATTAATAATCACATACAAATTATTTTGGACGAAGTAATCGTTTACCAATACCAGATTTGTATTCATATCAGCACATGGTTCTTTCCAGTTATTTTTTGCAATAATTTCCAATTGAAAATCTCCGACATGCCCAGTACCTATATATTTCTATTTTTGATTAATCTTTTTCGATGGGCAATTCCTGCAACCATCTTTAACTCCTTCAAATCTAACTTTAACGCAATTATCGCGAAGATCGTGGAAAAGCCGATCGAATCCACCACACGCATTTTAGCTGGGCAAGTGCCTCCGTGCCGCTTAGCCGGCGTTCGATCGCGATGGACAACCGGAAGCGCGTGGGAGGAAGTGAAATTACCGTAAGCTAGGCGTGAACTTCCATGTATGCGACGATCAGGTTGTAAACGTTGTAGAATGGGTGCGTATGGTACGTTTGTGTAGTTTGTTGGGTGTTTGGATAATGAGAGCTTTGCTATATGCTAACTCTAGTTATTAGTGATTCACCCATTTTGTTCTCATAAAGAAATTTGGTGGAATATCGCAAAATTTCCTAAATAAAGTCACTTTCAATCGGTGTTATCATATCACCTTGACCTTTCAGTACAACCACCGATGGTTGGTTGGACATTTACCTAAAATTAAACATTAGATTATGCTACGGGAAGTATGAGAATCAAGTAGAAAATTCATAAGACAATTTAAGCTTAAAACTTGGAAGTTTTATTTCTGAGTATTGCTTTATTCTTTTTCTCCATTTAGCTTTTCTTGGTAGTTCACAATTCACTTACAAAACAACACTTTATTTGCCTTAAAACACAAATAACTTAAATATTATTTGCGTTTTATCTCACTTGCTCAAATAAATAACCATCGCGATGTTTACCCGCCTGCACATTTATATGTAACATTTAGTATTTAAAGTAGGGGAATGAGCGGTTATTACAAGAATAAACTGTATGCCCACGAACAACAGATTCGCATATGTATATACAGAAGAAAGGTATACTAATCCCCAGTTGAGAATATGCATATTTACTTATCTATATTCCACCAGATTAATTTACAAGCAAATATTTGCTTTCGCGTATATCATTAATAAGTTACGACACAAAAGTATAAGTGTATGTATGTATGTATGTCAAAATAAACAGTAGCGAAATTTAGAGTGCCGTGGAACTACTCACGCAATACACATTTGTCATCTTTGGTTTTATTTGTCATTAGCTGTCCCATTAACATTTCCCTGGTGCTAAATCTGCCTTGAAAAAGGTTCTCACGATTGATAGAAAAGTGTTTTATAGTCATACGAAAATTCTTTTCATTCGACGTTCGACAAATTAATTGGATATACATTTATTCAAGAGCAGCCATAAAAATAAAACATATGGATGTATCAGTACACCTGTATACATACAGATGACTGATCATGATCACCTATCTGGGTATACACTGACAAAATAAATATTTAGAAATTGATTAGTTATTGCGACCAATATGGAATTATCGCAACTGCTCGTGTTGTCTGCTAGTGAAGTTCGCAGATAAGAAAGTCGCCAACGATGTTTAACTAGTCGACAATACGAGGTGTGTAAATTAAGTAATGAGACTGATATTTTTAAATATTTTTATTTGAACATAATTACAATTGAACGTTGTCTCCCTCAAAATAACTCCCTTGGGAAGCCACACAGCGTTGGAGACGGTTCTTCCATTGCGCACAGCAGTGCCGGAACTCGGTTATTAGAATCGCCTTTAGCTGGTCGGTTACAGCCGTTTGAATGTTTTCGAGTGTCCCAAAATGATGTCGCTTCAGATGAATTTTCAATCTTGGGATGAAGAAAAACTCGCAAGGACTCAAGTGAGGTGAATAATAAGGCTGAGGAGTCACAGAAATATTTTTTATTTGCCAAGAAACCGTTTATGGAAATTGCTGTGTGACAAGGCGCATTGTTATAATGCAGGATCCAATGGTTCTTGATGTTTGGTCTCACACGCATGACCCTTTTTCGGAGTCTTTCGGTAAAAATGTTGATTAACTGTCTGACCTTCAGTCACGAATTCTTTGTGAACGATTCCCTGGCTATCAAAGAAACAAATCAGCATGCCCTTGATTTTGATTTGCTCATTCTTGCTTTCTCGGGCTTTCGAGAGCCAGAAGTGTGCCATTCCGTGCTCTGGCATTTTGTTTCCGGGTCATACTCTAACACCCAATTCTCATCACCAGCAATGACACGTTCCAAAAAAATTTCAGTATTTTCAATCGATTCCAAAAAGGCAAGGCACCTTTCTCTCATGATGTCCTTTTGTTCCTGCTGAAAGTTTTTTGGAACCATTTTCGAGCAGTTGAAGGTCTTCCGCTGCGTGGCTCATCTCCCATCGACTCTCTTCCTACTGGAAATTCCTTAAACCACCGAAAAACCTGGGCTTTTAACAAAACGTTGTCTCCGTAGGCCTGCTGAAGTTTTGCAAAAGTTTCTGTTGCACTTTACCCAAGTCTGAAGCAAAACCTGATTGCACACCGTTGCTCGAAATTAATGCCTTTCATTTGTAGAACGCACTACGAAAAGTTCACGGAAAAACCGACAACGGACAACCAAATGACTTTATCGAGTTCAAACTTGCACTGAACACGTATTACAATGTCCACCTGTCGCCCCGCCATGTCCCGTGCTTCCCATGCTTGCCATATCAAACGCTACGTTGTCAAGTCTCATTACTTAATTTACACACCTCGTATGTCGATTGGCAAGATTTCAAAAACATAAAACAAACATTTTTTTCGTATCCAAAATAGAATATATGTATGTCTGTTTAAGTAGCTACGCTAACTAACATATGTTCTCAGCATAGATTAAATAAATGACTTGAAGCTTGGGTGTTGTAATAAACTACTTCCTTATACAATAAACCGCGAAGTTTTAATTTTTTAATTTTAGCCAAGGAGTTTATTGCTTTTTTTCACACAATCGTCATAGATTCAGATTTAATTGAATGTAGCTTTAAGTTAAATAATAAGGTCTCCACTAGAATAGATGACATCCCTCTTGCAATCATCCAAAAGAGCTTGGTTATTATCAGTAAACCACTCTGCAAGATCATACATGAGTCTGTGTACTTTCAGTTTTAAGACGTGGCGTTGTAAAGCATCCGCATAAAAAAGGTGATTGTAATCGCATTGAAAAATATCGGCCTATATACCTATTACTATCATTTTCAAAAATTATGGAGATGATTGTGCAGCAACACAAGCTGTGTTTTAAACAAAAATCAACATGGGTCCTGACAGGTCACAGTATAGTAACAGCTTTATTGGAACTTACAGAAACAATTCTAGAAGCCTTTGATAGAAATTGCTTAGCCGGTGGATTGTTTTGGACTTGATTAGGGCTCTTGATTCTATGTCGCAGCAGATTCTCTTAGAAAAGGTTTTTACTTGTGGCATCAGAGGTATTCCTTATAACTAGTTTAGGTCTTATCTGAGCGACCGTAAGCAAACAGTCAAACTGAATTGTAGTGATGCTGACATTTTTTCCACGCTTATGACAATCTCTAATGGAGTTCCTTGAGGAAGGGTCTTAGGCCCACTACCATTTATCTTGATTCCATCCATCAAGCAGAAAATGATACTAGTCTAAATACCAATTGTATAAAGATTTGGTTGTTATTAAACGCGTTATTAGAAGAGAACTCTTATCGGCCTCGAATCTTCCATTAAATATTTTATGATGCATTACAGAAATGATGCAACTTAGTGAGTGTGAAAGCACTTGCGAAATTTTTTAAACACATTAACTTACTTATATAAAATACCCATCTTTATATTGCACAAAATCGACTTTATTTATTTAGCAAACTAACCTATTTCTATTTCTATTCTACATATACAGGAATGCATTCAAGAACTGTGTCTTAAAACTTGTCAACATAATTTACACGACTCTTTTCTAACGAAATAAAAAAGGAAAGAAATGAACTTCCTCACTACTAGGCTATTTTTCAAACAATCCGTGTATGACGAATCGTTTCCGCAAATCCATAACTGACACAATAAAGACATATGTAAGAAACGTGTCTTGCATGCATAGATATATAGCAGTATGCAATTTTCTTTATTATTCAAGTTCCCGTCGTAGCATACTCGCATTTCTGTACATACACAAACACAACGCACATACAAAAAATAGTTTCTCGACCTTGTTTCGCGTTAAGGTGTTGCAATTCTCTACCGTCGTATTTAGTTACTACCAGGCAGGCATTTTATTTGATGTAGTATGTAGTAGCAATTGTAAACGGAACAATGAGAACTGAGGACGCGAATAGGACTGCCATTGCGTGTGTCATTCGTCAAATCGCTAGTAAGTATAGTATGTTATTTATGGTTCAAAGAACTTGGGGATAAATTTAATTGCAAGAGGCAAACAAATTCCAACAATAAATCATTCAGTTGTAAATAATATGGTGTTGAAATGAAGCAGTCTTAGATAAACATATAATTATGCGTATTAATAATGATTTTAGGTTTGCTATTGGGTTTTTGGCTGATCATTACCACCGAAATAACAAGGCCGCGGTGCTCATGTGTGACGTCACCACAGATAAGTGTTCGTGAGTACGTCTGCCGCTTCTTTTAACTCGTATTTTTGTCTGAAATATTCGGTTTTTTGCAGGAATTTTTTTGGTTAAGTGTTTGAATACCGATACCTTTTAGTATTACGCAATTTTAATCGTTCTGAGGTAAAGGATAATGTAGAATCGTTATTAGAATCCTCGTCCTATTAAAAAGTCCAATATATTTGCGCATTCGAATTAGTTTAGACTTGTTTACCGGGTTGTTTACCACTGCTCATTCACCTATCTATGCGGACAAATCAGTCGTGTGACGTCAGAGCACTAGAACCATTTACTATTGGTAATGACTTGGTCCATTTTTGGTCGCACTATTCGCGAACGATCTTCTCTATTCTAACGTGGAAGGTCAGTTATTTTTATCGTCTAATCGATGTGTAATAATGCTAATATTCCTCAACTATGTAGCGGTGAGGAACTGCCTAATTTGTGATTATAAGAAATGTTACACACTAGATAATTACGTCTTATTACAAGATAATATTAGCATCCAAGTCTACTAAACTACTAAGTGGTCGGGTTTAAAAAAATATAAAAAATATTGCTTATAGATTGTAATCTAAAATTATCTTTAGCATTTTCACCGGCAAATTTTTATTTTAACAATTTATACCAAATAAATAATCTACGCAACGATAACAAAAACTCGACATTAAGATCTCTATTGTAACACCAAGACCATGTCGTAAGTTTTAATATCGTGTGAGTTGAGGATCATTCCTTCGAAGGACACGATGATTTATACGGCGCACAAAAGAGACATTTTACATTTTCTCGCAACCCACGACTAAACAATGTTACCAACACTACTTCACCACTAGACAGACTAGCGGTAAATTAAAGATCTTCATTTAACCATAAATGGTAAACCCATCCAGGTAGAATGAATTGGACACATGATCGAATATAGATTCCAAACAATGAATGCATATTCATTACTCACGTTCACCTGCTGTTAGCGTAATAAAAAGTGTTTGACATGAATACGACCTTTTAGCACTGCGCTATTACCTAATTACCCGCGCTAACCTTTGCGTGTGGTTTTTATCTCGATGATTTGCTTGGTAAATGATACAATCGTCAGGGAGGTGTTGCTTCTTAATAGTATACGGAAGACCCTATAAAATTTGGAGGTTAAATTGAATGGTATTTTTGGAGGTTTTGTAAATTTCAAAATTTCGGTTATTCGACTTGATAATGGGAATCCACGTATTCCCGAAACACGTGTCGTCCCGAATTAATTAATACTTTGTGCGGGAGGAGTAATCCGAACCGTGTGTTTATTGTAAGTAGTTGCTTTCAGTTTTTACAACTTCCTCTTACTGTAAGTTACTTTACAAGTTTTCTTGTGATGTTATTAAAGACAAAACTGTGTATCAAACAGCCAAATCCAGCACGATTTATTTTTTTCCCTTTACATCCACTTATTTCATCAGAAATATTAAGTAATTTTCCTTTCTCTCATGATTTTCAACTTATCTTTCGATACAGCCGCCAATATCACAGCACGTCACGTACAATTCTTACTCCAGGCAAACATGCATACACGATACACATCCACGCATATTATAGCGGTCCCTTTTCCCCTTAAACAAACATCAATTGAACACCTGTCCGATCCACCCTATCCCAAAGCGCCCCTAATGCTACGTTAGATCTCTCTTTTCGGGTTTTGTTTCTGTTCAATATTTGCCTTTCCTCTTTCCGTCGTCCGCCTGGTAAAATTAAATCTGTGTATTTATGGTTTTCAAATCAACATTAATGAAACGTGTACACACAAAGAAAATGATTTTATGAAGAGAATCGGTTGTTTTTGGCTTGTTTGTTTTAGTAATAGACTGGATGATGGTTGTTGTTTCATTAGTAATAATGACGCATGTTTTAGAAAGGGATTTGTCCAGTTCTTTTTGCTTTGAACATTCTTTTTGAGGGTCGCAATTATATCTATATCGGAAAATGTCCAATTTACTCTATTTCAGTTGGTATAGTAAAATAGATTAGATAGAAAATCTGGCACTGTTTGAATGTGGTTTCTAAATAACATACTAAACCAAACATTTTTTGATATACAAATATTTTTTTAAATAAAATATATTTTGATAGAATCCCTGGAAATATAAAAAAAAATATTCCCTTATAAATAAACAAAAAAAAGTAAATTTAAATTCAGCACAAATATCTCTTTAAAATTCCCAACACAAATTTACAATTTTTGTGTTTACAAATGTCCAAATCAATGTCCATACCAAATTTATTGTTTTCGTCAATTCAAATAGAATTGTAGTCGTCCACGTTTTAACACGTATGTCTCCCGGTATATATTACTCTACTTACTAGGCAATCGGTGACACCTTGAAACACTTTTATTATTTATCCACTTTGCGATTTCAAACCCGATTGCGTAACTAACGCGATTACTATTCTGAATAATGTGACGTTTTACAGGCCTGCAATATAATTTACCGTATATAAAGAGTTCTCGTGAACGTTATTGCTGTCTTATCTAAATATAATTGAATTTCATCCTTTTTCTTTGATTACTTATGCTACAGTGTAGTAGTATTTTGATGGTGGGATGTTACATATTTCGTAAATTAATTATGATAATTCAACGATAAACATAAACATTGTTATCTGTTTCTTATTGTCCCCTAACAAGTTTCGCTTCACAACTGCGTCAATGTTACGATACACAACTTATGCTTGCAATGGAATTATATCCTAAATAACATATCTTTACTTCTTCCTAACCAAAACCCTTACAGTCGGTAAGTACATTTCGGCACAGCTGTTTGGATAAATATACATTTCAGTGGCTCTAGGGAGTCGATACAAAACAGAACGCAAGATAATTATATATGTAGTGTATTATGGCAAGGATTGTACGTTCATTTTAGGAGAATTGGGTCAGAAAACCACCAACAGCTCCTTTGCACTAACAAAGGGAGAAAACAACGTATATACATATAGCATAAATAAAATTATGCTTCTCGTGTATATTTATGAATCTACATTTACCGCATGTTAATTATAAACAATACCGTTTCAAATCAGATTAGCTGGAGGAGGTGAACAAACGTGTTGTGTAATCTCAGAGGTATATTTATATATTTTTTTAAATATATTTTTTTAAATATATTTTTTTAAATATATTTTTTTAAATATATTTTTTTATATACTTCATCTTTTCAAAGATGTTTTGATAAATCATAAAGCAAAATTGTGTACTCTCAATTGTTCCGGAAGGTATACAAATTTACCTAAAATACAATAGCGTCATTTCAAGTGCCAAATCTGAAGGATTAGGTATTTGGACATGTTGCGAACACCTCCCTTGGTATGCAATTATTTAGATTTTCATTTTATATTCCTATTTCAGTCGCCAACAAACCGAAAACAACCACTGGAAGTGAGGCTAAATGAGTAATATATATTATTAGGGTGCTCAATACTTCTGGACACGATTGTATATACAGTGCTGGACAAAAAAATAGTTGTATCGGGAATAATGTTCAATTTTTTTTTATATATCGGATAATTCATTAAATAATTGTGTTTTATGAGAATAATACATTGTATAATACATAATAATACATTGTTTATTTAGATACCGTATTGTTATTGCACATTGACATTTTTTACAAATATCGGTTGTATCATCAGCTTGAACAGCAATGAAATGACAGTCACTATGATTAACTTCGTTCTTAATAACATCATTTAGATATTCCTCAATGCAACCAATTAATTCACTTTGAATAGTTTTGGACTGTCCTGTAAATATACTACTTAATTTTGAAGCATGCTCAGACAGTTCTTCGTTGCGTTTTATTAAACAATGAAAAATTTCCGCGATTAAATGAAGTCGAACTTTCATCATAACCTTAAAATGATAGTTCCTCTTTGCCTAAAATTAACGTTACATCAATTAAGTATATTAATAACAATCGATTTTTCCTAACGTTTTCATTATATAAAATTTTATTAAAACTAACATTTTCTTGTAAAGATTCCGATGAATAGAGAGGCAACGAATTGATCGCCTCACTAAACAACTAAAATCACGTATCATATAGCGAATCGTATTGTGTGTTGTATAAGTTCTTAGTATGAATTTCAATACATTACGTTAATCTAACAGAAGCGATAACTTATTCGCCTTAAAGCGAAAATTGACATAATTTCTTCTAGAAATTGTTTTTAAATTTTTATTATATTTGAAATAATATGTCCAAAATGTTTTAACCCCTATTTTCGTGGCTGCACTGGAACTAAATACATTGTAAAGGCGTTTCGCTCACATTTTTGAAGAATTCGCTTCTATTCTTTATAACATAATAACGTGCATTGGATGTATTTATCGTGAAATGCCAATGGATGTCGCTTGTATTGAATAATAATATAATATAATAACAATGTACTAAAAAATAGTTCACACCTATTTTTTGTCCACCACTATATCTTCAGAGATTTTTTAGTACAGAGCAAGTGTTGTCAATATTAAATAATGACTGACTGAACGATTTGATTTATCTCTTATTTATTACTAACTTAATTTTTGTAAGTTAAATTTGATTAGAACTTGTGATCTATTTCATTTTAAGCTAATTCGCCAAAGTTCAGGAATTGCTTTCCCATAAAAGAGCACCTCTCATATTAGTGTTGGTGCAGTTTTAAGATATTAAAGCCTACACAAATCCCTAAAAAAATGGCATGAAATTCGAACGGCTCTTGCAAAAAGTTTCTAACCAATATAACAGCTCAAGACAAGACACACACACAAGCGCAGATAGATACATACGAAGTCGTACAATAGATCAAAGTGAGATAGAAAGATATTTCGACCATCGACAGCATAGGAGGATCTCCGGTGTTGTATTCGTCGTCTTTTCGACAAAATCTTTTGACGGCGGATGGGGTCGTGCAACTACCGCAGTTTGTGCCGCCCTGCGCAGGTAGAAACGGAGCCAGGTCGGCGCGCGATTCTCCTTCGAACCGCCGACTAGTTTAACCAAGAGTGGAGTCGAGAAATCGGCTATCATCGACCGTAAAGTACGATGTGTTTGCAGTCAGTCCAAACGCTGGGTCGGTCCGTCCGCCTGGCTGTTATAACAACGTTCTGGTGTATAGCGGAGAGGTGTATCGAACTTGAACTCGCGATAGCGGCCTTGGTAGGCTCGTTCAACTCGCCGGCGCACCCGCTGCACTCTGGGTTAGTGGCACCGGGCGGTTGGATGATGTTTGGTTCTGTGTAGAGTTGTACCTCTCTCCCGAAATCGTTCAACGGGACCACGGCGTGAACCATGCGTTCGAACGCGTACTAGTTAAGTGTTGCTCGATTCAATATATCCACAGTATACTGTAAGAAATTTTCGGGGAAACTTACGCTAAAAATGGGAGGCAAATTTGTTAAATCCTATTTTCGGTGTGAATTTACTTTGTGTGTGAAAATTACCACATATCAGTTTAAAATTACCTGCCACTTTAAAATTCTATTTTATTAAGTATCTTTCTCGGTTGATTTTACACCTCATGGGGACTTCAACCTCTTCTTTCTTTCCTAATGGAATACTACCGACATAACCTTACCTTGTAAGTTATTTTTACCTGTTAATTCTACACTGTATATTTCAATGACAACCATGTCTGTCTCCTCGTTCTATGGCGTTCTATGGCGTTTGCATCCAACTGAAAAGCTCGATTTAACTTATCTAGATGTTTCCGTTTTCTTTCTCTTCCTAAAACCATCCGCATCGTCTCGCTGAATTCTTCCTTACCTTCTTTTGTCAGCTTCTATTAGTTCTAGTCGTAAATTTCTTTGCAAATTGATGAATGTCTACTAGCATTCCGAAAGTAGATCTGTCTTGTACAGTTCCTTCGGTAATGTTGACATCTCACAGTCTCTTCTCTTGTGATTTCAATCAACCTGTAGTTTTTGAATTTAAGTGAAACATCATAGCTGAAAATTCTTGCAAGGATTGCAAGAAATCGGTACCATACATTTAGACCCGCACATGATGATGAGGTTCAGTATTATTTGGCGTAATTTTCTTGGTATGAAGGAAATATCTTTTCAGATTAATATACAGAAGTATCCCTTCGTTTTGTATAAACAAAAATATTAATGGACGCTAGATCCAATATAGAACGGGAGACTGTGACCAAAGAGAAAGACAGATTCCGATTTTGAGAAGTAACAAAAGTTACACAACTAATAAAATCGTGAAAGAAACGATTAATAACATTAACGGCATATTCGAGATATTTTTATTTTATCAACATAAACAAACTTAACCTTTCACGAAAGAGACACAAGGTTTCCCCACTGTTATGTATGTACATACATTCCTTCTAATATGCGAATGTCAATAACGAAATACCGACCAAACTGGCTGGTGTCAATTTACATTTAAATACGCGCTGGTACACATTTATATCTGCAATCACGATTACATACATGTATGTGACACGCACACAACGCATGCCTCCATAATCTCCATACATGCACGCAAACGTTTACATTCTCGCCAGACGTAAAAGCTCTAGACTCGTACGAAAGTGAGTGAGTGAGTGAATGGGTGACAGACTAAACATTTCATAAAAATGCAGTCGCTGCACACAACAACATTACCACGACGCACGCTATAACGAAGATCCAACGAACTCTCAACGACACAAATATCAGTGGTCAATAAAATTTCAGATTTATTTTGTCCCACGAGGTAAAGTGGGTGAACTTGGTAGTACTTTTTACACTTATTTCATTTATTTTCAGAATTTTTCTATCGGGCAAGATTTCATGGTGACAAAGCAATGAAATTTTGTGACAGTTTATATTATAAACCATGAAAAAATATATTTACTTGGAAAATGTGCTGATATATAACTCGGCTGTACTTTACATCAGAGACATCTCTCTTCAGCGTCCAGCAATAGTCTGCCAAACATAGCAGGGCTCAATTCGCCTTGGTATCTCTTCTCCATGCTGGTGAAATCTTTCGCCATGCTCGTCACTGACTGCTCCGAGGTTTTTTTTTTTTTGGAAAAAGTCCAAGTGGGAGTCAAGAAAGTGTATCTTTAGACTCTTGTTGCAACCCATGGCTTTATATGACGCCAGTAGATTGTTAACAATCTCTACGTAGTTTTCGGTTTTACGATTTCCCAAGAAGCCGTCGCAAATCTCCCTAAAAGACAACCATGCTGCTTTTTCAACTTCATTTAACACCTCGACAAATTTTTCATCTCGAAGTAAGTGTCTGATCTGGGGTCCCACAAAAATACCTCCCTTTATCTTAGCATCACTGATTCTAGGGAACTTACTCCTCACATATGCAAACCCACTGTTAATTTTATCCATACCGTTGACAAAGTTTTTCATCAACCCAAGCTTAATGTGCAAAGGGGGCAAATAATATTTTTGAGGATCAACATTCTAAGTTGTCAGTGTCAGTGAAGTTCGCTTCGGCCACTTTTTCGTTTTATAATAGCAAAAAGCATATGCTGTTTACCTTTTGCCCACGCTGTAAGAAGTTGGACACACGTAACAAGCAAATATGAGGAGCCCAGCTTCTGTCTTCATCACCCACCTGGAAATACAGCTCATAGCACTTTTTAGGGAGAGGTGTGAAAGACCGTTTTTGATATTCAAATGTCAATTCGCCGAAAACGTAGCAAAAAGAGTTCGGGTGGTTTACACATTTCCTTGGCATTTTTACAGGTGATCACATGTTCGCGGTTTCAATACAACAGCTTGAACGCACCACAACGCAACACTCTTTAAAACGTTAACAACGTCAGCGTGTATGTTCATTCACCGAGCGCTAGCCGACAGCTGAAATAACAAGAGATGCTATCTAGGAATGGGAAATGCAGGTCTTAACACGTCAAGACATGTTCAAACATTAACCATTTCATGCTGCTTGATCAGTTCCGAGCTCTAGCCGATAACTGAAATAACGTCAAGACATGTTCTCTTATACTACATATCTATGCATGCATATTTTAGTGGATAAGCGAATATCCTGGAACACAAAAACTAAGGGTGATGGAGAAATTCTGAACACATAATTGATTTCAGCATGCAAAAGTATATGGCAATCACGCTTGTTATCAGGTGTATTCATAGGAATAGAGGAATAGAAAGAACGCACAGTGGTGATCGCAGAAATATTACAAACAATAATGGCTGCTATTATTTATGATAAGTGCAGTCGAGAGACATATTAACTTTCATATTCTTTTGGGAATAAATACAGCCGTTACACGAATCTCTACGTCTGTACGTTTGTAAATTATAAGTGAACGTATAGCTACCAAGATAAAAACACCTCTCTTCTACACATTCTATTATAGCTACCATTATTACTAACTTCGACAAGTTCACGGAAAAGATAATGGTGCTAAGTTTATGGTCGGCAGATTTTATGATTTAATGCTACATATGTCAAAAATGTTCCGCGTTGCTTCTCTTCTTAGTACTGGCAAAATGCATTTAAAAACTTTCACTACACACCATAAACTCCTAAGGTCGTGTACAATTCCTGTTGCTTCCCAGACCTTCTCTTCTCTATAGTTTTGGCCTACAAGTTTTTGTAATTAAGATTAGTTTTATTCACACCGTCGCAGTTTTTAGCGTATAATTAATCTCCGCGACTACGTTTTACTTTTTGCCAACTTTCAATTGCAAATTCCGATCTCTCCAGTAACACTTACATTTTTCATGAACCCAAAACGAAATGTATTCATTCCTCGTGACACTTCCATACGTAGACGTTAGACAATAGATGCGTTACGTTAAGGATTATAAACAGCACGCGTAAGGTATATATCTATATCGTCAGGCTGCGAGTAAACTCTTGTTTAATGGCGAAACTGGGTCAATGGGTATTTAAACTAACTGGTAATTTCCTTTCGTCTTCTTGGGTGACTGGCGTTTAGTGAAGGCGCACAGTTCACGACGATTTTATGGAAATTCTGAATTGATCGTATGCCAGGTAGACTGAATATATTTTCTAAGGAGGTGGTATAAATAGATTCTTGTGTGTATCAGATGATAACCAGTCTTCTTATTGGGTTTCTTATGAAACCAAGAAGTTATTTTGGGAGGGTAATGAATTCAGAAGAAGCTTTGGCAAGAAGATATTCATACCAATACGTTATTAATCATAAAAAATAATAAATGTAAATTTATACATTCAGGAGTATTGAACTTTATTAAACATTCACATCTTTTTCATTATTTATTAATTGAATATTTAACCTTTATATTGGCACGTCATTCAATTAGCCAGGTACTTGGTGTGCAGGTAAACAGTCAATCACTTACACAACTTTTTCAAAAGCCACGTCCAATACAAGGTTCTGATTTCACGAATTGCTACTCCAAACTGTAAAATTAACTATAGCCAAGTGACAAATGCTGTAAGCGTTCGACAGGCTATGAATTAGTCACGTGATTTTGCATTTCCGATTGCTACCGCCAGATGAGATCAATTGCATCCGAATTTAAAGACATTTTTTTCGTTCAATTTTTAATCAAATAATAATTAATGGTTGATCTAAATGACCCTAATTGAATTGTTTGGTAATGGATTGATGGCGCCGGAAACGTTTATCAAACGGTTTTGTAAAAGTAAATTTGTTTATGACTCGGTAAATTAAAGTTTACTTGCGTGAAAACAAGTAATGATAAAAGCATTTTAATTTTTAAAAAAAACTCCTCATACACACATTGAGTATCATATTTATGTATTTCGTCGCTTGAGAATAGAACGATTCTAATTGTAAGGCACGAAATGAACTGTTTACAGGAAAATTTCAGAAAATTACTTGAATATTACTTTTTACATTACGTGCAAAATTCCAAGAAAATGGATATAGCCTCTACGCCATAAAGTTTAGCATAGTAAAAGTCACTGGTATACACGACGGATAAAACCATTTAATACCCATAAAAATACCAATAAATATTTTATAGTAGTACCTTCTCTCGACTTATCCTACCCGCGAATATTACCTACTGCTCAACAGGTAGATAACCGTGGATGTATGTATCTACAGTCGATATCACGAAAGTTGAAGCCTACGTCAAAGATATTTTTTGCCTATGAATCAAGTCGAATGCTATACGTGATATGATCACCCACCCTTTTTATTTTTATTGTATCTAGTAGAATCTATTATTAATCTACTTAAGTTGGATAAACATAGTTTTGTCTGTACTAACAACAATACATCATGACATTAGGCTCATCTTACGTGATTTCGACTGCATGTATATAAGATATTTGGTTAATTTTTTTTTTATTTTAGTTAGTACACATGTTAATGTAGATGAAAGCGTGGAAGTGTGTAAATTTAGAAGATGCCGTGCTAGAATTAAAAAAGATTTACCTAGAAATATAAAATCAAAAAAAAAAATTTAAGAAAATCATATATATATATAAAAATTATTAAAATTGAAAAAAATAAGAATACAAAAAAATTATAAATTTGTCTAGTTTTCAACGTTTCTCTTAATTTTATAAAAAATTTTATATTGTTTGCTAGTTTTATTTTTATTTTGTTTTATTTTTACAATCATCTTTTTCTTTATTTCTCTTAGCATTTTTATATTTTTGATATTTTTTATTTTTATATTTATGGTATTTTTTTCTATTTTCATATTTGTGTTTATTTTTAATTATTGATTTTTTAATGTGTTCTTTTAATTTTCTCATTTTTTTTGTCATATTTTTTGTTAATTGTTTCAGAATAATTTTTTTTTTCTACGAAATATACTTACGTTTCGCTATTTTCGTTAGATTAGAGTTAAAAGAGTATAAGCGTGAACACAATAAGAAGAAAGAGAAGAAGAAAAAGGAAAGACAAAAAAAAGATATAAATATATAAATAAAAAAATTAAGAAAATATGGAAAAAAAATACAAAAAATTTGATACAAAGAATACCAATAATATTAAAAATGATAAAAAACGAAAGAAGAATAACAAAACAATATAAATGAAAAACCAAAAAAATATAAAAATAGAAATTGAGAAAAACTAAAAATAAAAATATTTCTAATTTTTTTAATGTTTTCCTTGAATTTATCAAAATTTTTATATTTTTTGCTAACTTTTTATTTATATTGTTTTGTTTTTTTAATCATCCATTTCTTTATTTCTTTTATCATTTATATGGTAATTTTTTATTATCTTCATATTTTAGTTATTTTTTAATATTTTTCGTTAAAATTTTTTTAGTTATTTTCTAGAATAAATAAAAAAAAATCCAGAAAATATAGTACCTCGGTTTAGTTGTTTTTGTTAGATTAAGGAAAAAGAAAAGTACATTTCATTTTATCAGAGTAATAAAAGCATAGCAAAATAGTGCTTATAGTAAAATTTTTCAGTATAATTCCCGAACAATTCGTTGCCGACAAATTGGCAACCTACGCACTGCGATGGAAGTAAAAAAAGAGTTAAATCCAACTAAAAAAATGTCGTAATTTTATCATCATTTTTGGGGAGTTAATAAAACGGCAAACAAAATATATAGATATGAAATAGAGTTCAGCAGATGAAGCGCAATATATGTATGTACAACATTTCAAACGGTGGGTGAGGTTTATACGTTTGTAAGGTTGACCACTTGGAATACGTAGGAGTAACAGTTACACCAAAAGACGAAGAAACAAATGAAATGTAGACGGGACTACTAATAAGAGGAAGTCGAAGTGGAGGATCTCTAAACAGTAACTTAAGTATCTTTGCTTGTAAATTGGTGTTAATTAAATTTTAAACTACATTCCTAAAATGCGTAACAGCAGTTTTGTATCAGACAATACCACCATTGTAAAATGCAAGGGGCTTTCAAGTGAGAAATCTTATTATCAAGTTAGGTATAATACAAAGATTTGTATTATGTATTTAGTGCAATACCGAAAAGCCAAATCGAAATTAATATGGTGTGAAAACGAATGAAAATTACTTCCGTCATCTCTATAATACAATACGCTCAAGTCGCGTTTCAATTTTAATTAATACGTCGAGAAGACGGGCTTTTCAATGTATCCTACCATTTAACGAGTCAGTCCACAACAACCTAGAACTGGTCATCAAAGAACTGCACGACGCACCTGCAATCTCTTATTTATTAGTCCCGACTTGTGCGCTTAACTAGCGTCTCGATCGACTGATTCCGAAGGATTTTACAGTCGTACATCATCGATATAGAGGAAATGCAATTAAGGAAGAGGAGAATATATTTATTTGTCATACAATAATGATCGCTTTAAAAAAAAAACTACCCAGCGGAGCGTGTTCTCAAGTCTTTACTAATTAGTTGTTGGAAA
Organism: Osmoderma eremita; assembly: GCA_031763485.1. NCBI lineage: Eukaryota > Metazoa > Arthropoda > Insecta > Coleoptera > Scarabaeidae > Osmoderma > Osmoderma eremita. The sequence goes on along the minus strand of JARFOC010055280.1, from coordinate 1,533 downwards.
TGTCTTGTGCGGAATAAAACTGCTAGAAACCGTTATATACCCAGTGTCTGAAGTTAAGTGGTCGCCATTACTATATAACTTTTGTAATTATAGGAGCTATGAATTCGGTTAAAGTACAAATTAATGCCACTAATTTGTTCTGATTGATGCAAAACGGGAAAAAACCAATTGAATATTCTCAAAAACATCACTTTTTAAATGGAACACTCTGTATATTTTCTTTAACTTCCATTTAACAGCAGTAAGCGGCAATCAATGGGAAAGATTGGACTAAACGAAAACACGTGAAATGTGAACATTTTTTGACCGGTACTGTATATCAGTAAAAAAAAAACAAGTAAAAGTCGGTAGTCCACGCGACACGCACTACCAGAGGCGAGTTGATTATCATTGGATTCAGATCGACATGTGTTTTGCCGTAATTAACCATGTATTGACAAGTTTGGTTAATTAACTGTCCGACAAAACGCCCAAGTCACAACACGACAATTTTCTTTCCGACCCTATATTTTATACGCGTGTAGATATAGTCAAGAGCAAAAGTAATGAAAATAGCTGATGCGTAAGAATATCCGAAAAGGTCGCTTAAACTATTTGTATGGCGCAATTGTCTGTGATCTATGGTTCTTTGGGAAATAAGCAAAAGTATTGGCTACAGTAATGGATAATTGGGGAAGAGGTTGCAGAATAACGTGCAAAGACAAAGTGGTAAGGACGCAAGAATTGATAATCCTAAAGGGCTCTGATGTATGCAGATTGATGGAAACAATTGAAGCAAGATGTTTTTAGGCAAAAAAGGATATCTGCAGCGTATGACAGAGGACGGATAGTCAAAGAGGAAATGAAATTGGACCACACAACAAAGGAAGAAAAGAAAGAAGATCATAAAGGGAGGAAATGGAACAAGTCATGAAAAGCAGAGGATTGATAGATGAGGTTTGAAAGGATGGAAGAAAGTGGCCATTAGGAGGATTAATCAGCTGTGATCAAGTTTCTTAGAGAAAAATGGTTTGTCTGAAGTGATCCCCAAATAATTGCTTACCACCTTACTGCTATGCAATAGAGTTCGAATTGCTATCTCGCTTACTTGCAGTAAATCCATTATCGTACTGTGTTATAACTTCAGTGCTCTTAATAATAATAATAATAATAAAGTGCTTTTTATTGTCACGAAAAACTACAAAATTTTATGGACAAAGCTAAGTAAAATTACAATTAAAAATAGGTAAACAAACAAACAAGTAATACATAGTGCTGACGCACTAAGTTGTCAGGTAAGTGTAAAAATACAAAGATTTAACCCTCCTGTGGAATTTTACATAGGATGATATCGATCTAAGCTGGATTGAGACATGGTTGTACAGCTTGATTGCATTGTAGATGATTGAGGTTTTAGTCAACTCTGTACTTGGTATTGGAAGATAAAGATCGTGATCAAAGCGTCCTGTAACGTAGCTATGGTGGTGTCGTTCAGGTAGATCAGAAAGATGTTTACGAACTAGTGAGACGGATTCAAGGATGAATAGCGCAGGG
>JARFOC010055270.1:0-19303 GCA_031763485.1 Osmoderma eremita | reverse complement strand
GCGTGTGAGACCAAACATCAAGAACGATTGGATCCTGCATCATGGCAATGCGCCTTGTCACACAGCAATTTCCATAAGCGGTTTTTTTGCCAGTAAAAATATTTCTGTGGCTCCTCAGCCTCGTTATTCACCTGACTTAAGTCCTTGTAACTTTTTCCTCTTCCCAAGATTGAAAATTCATTTGAAGGGACATCATGTTGGGACACTCGAAAACATTCAAACGGCTGTAACCGACTAGCTAAAGGCGATTCTAATATCCGAGTTCCAGTGCTGCTATGAGGAATGGAAGAACCGTCTCCAACGCTGTGTGGCTTCCCATGGGAGTTATTTTGAGGGAGACAACATTGAATTGTAATTATATTCCAATAAAAATATTTAAAAATATCAGTCTCATTAATTAATTTACGCACCTCGTAAACAGAACCTACTTTGTTTTATTTGATTATTTAAATAATCAAATAGATAGGGTTTTCATTAAGTAAATACCATATCAATTCAATATTGCATTTTCGTACACGTTATATTTATCTACATATATAGCATGTAATAATAATAATAAATAAGTATTAGCACTAGCACAATATTTACAATATACATGAAGTGTTAAGTTAAGCAATATGAATTGTTTCCCCTACTACAAATTATCTTGCTGAAAAGATTACAGTTTTGTTGTAGCAGCGGTTGCCCTTAGATGTTGTAATTGTAAATATTTTGGAGTTATTGAAGTGCGGTTGATGTACGCAGATGATCTGAGGATATATTGTGACATCATCTCTCCATCCGACTGTGTGTTTCTGCAAATAACCTTAATTTAATTGCTGCTTGGTGTACTAACACCCTTCATTAACACATCAGCAATCAAATGTTTGTGTTAGTCACTTGTGCGCACTAAACTGCAATATGCATTCTTGGTTTGGTGTGATAATTTTGGAAAGAACACAGAAACGTTTTTTAAAAATAATATTTGTCTTACAAAGCTGGCGGTATCTATCCTGATCGTGGGACTGGCTACATAGCATTATCGGATCGCAGAGATGAATTTAGTGAAAACTTCTTGGTCAAACTTGTTAAAAACTGCATTAATTTCCTTGTACCACAGTATTGCACTAAATCACACGACACTTTTGAGGTTCCAGGGAGTGGATCTATCTCATCTAAGATACTGGTATCCATTATGTCAAAGAACGCGAACAATCAATATTCCGAACATTCTTATAAAAAAAAACGAGTCTGTAGCGCCTTTATTTATAGACCGATTTTAATAATCGAAACGGGAAATTAAATGGCTGAATGTAGGCTATAAAATGAACTGATGAAACTGTTTATAGCCCTTCGGCGTTTTAAGGCTTTCATTTTTTAAATTAGGCTATACTTTTTTTATGATTCTAATGGAGAATTTTTTTTATTGAAAACAACAATGTATCACAAGTATATCTTTACATAAGAGAAAAATTAAAAAAAAAACAAAATAATTATTTAGTCATGTGTAAAAATACCACTAATATTGGGAACAAATGACGAGTACTAAGTGTTATTCAAAATTTATTTAGCAGCTAAAGAAAACAAAAAGGAACAAAAAAACGTAAAAAATTATGTATTATTACCTCCTATGCTCAAAATGTGCTAAACATTGGGAGCATCTTTGCGAAACGCCCATATGTTGCAGTGGCTAACATTTCGGCAGGAACTCTCTAGCAAGCTACAGTAATTTTATTTCTTAACTGAATCTCATCTTCTGGAGGCGTTACATAAACTTGATCTTGAAGATATCCTCAAGGAAAAGTGTCCATTGGAGTAATGTCTGGCGAACGTGTCGGGCAAGGAATGGTTCCATATGCCCCAAATACAATAATCGCCAAATCTTCTGGTTAAATACCCCCTGTTCGGAAGGGCGTTATGAGGGTTAGCATCTTCCTGCTGAAGAAACATCACATTTCGAAACTCACTGAGTGGTAGCTCGTTTAGAAAATTTTCCAGATCTTCGCGCAGAATTCCGTAGTATTTCTGGTGGTCTAGTTTACCATCAATAAAAATAGGCCCAATGTGTTTATTGTGTAAAATGACGCACTAGACATTTACAGAAAATCTGTGCTGAAAATGGTCTTCCACCGTCACATGCGTATTTTCCTGAGCCCAATAACAATTATTGTTTCAGTTGAATGTACAGTTATTGGAAAAACTACACCCATCTGACCATAAAATTCTTTGGTAGAAGGATGGATCTTCTTGAATTTTGTCTAAAAAGAAACGACAGGATGTCATCCGGCGTTCAGGATCACCGGCCTCAGTTACATGAATTTTGCGTGTTCAGTAATCGTTGAAATTTTGATCGACTTGGACTCTGTTTCAATAGCGCTGCGAATAAAGTTTTGCAGCTCGATAAGTATTATCACCGTATTTAAAATAATCTCGAAGCATATCTAAACGCTGTTCGCTCATTTTAGAAAGAAAATCAACTCGATCGTGAGACATTTATTTTCTCCAGAGAACTTGATTTCCTAAGTTATCATATTTTAACTATCGCAATGCATTTCAATTTCCGCTTGGTGTTCGTCATTATTTATTATTATTACTTTTACACAAAATTAAATAATTATTTTGATACTTTTTTGATTTTTTCTTATGTAAAGGTATACTTGTGATACATTGTTGTTTTCAGAAAAAAATTCTCCATCGGAATCATAAAAGAAGTATAGTCTAATTAAAAAAAGAACTTGCCCCTGAAACCCTAATACGCTTAAGGGCTATAAATAATTTTATCAGCTCATTTTATACATCCAGCCATTAAATTTTCAGTTTCAATTATTAAAATCGGCCTACAAATAAAGGCGCTACGGCTATATAGTTATAAGTACATTGGAAAAATTTCCATGTTACAAAATCTGTATCATTCGTGCAAATTCAAAGAACAACTTGAGAGGATAGTCCCTGTTTACAACAGCTGCTTGATCACCTGCCACCTCACACCTGTTAGGTAGTTTCGATCCTTTGTGTTGACCTTTGTAATCGTTCCTGTGTAAGGAGCACCCCTCTCCATTTCTTTTGAAATTTTATTTAACAGTTAGGGTATTTTCTTGTGTATTAATAGTTTGAGAACTAAAACATTTCATTTTAAAACTTGTAATATTTCTTCCCTGACAGCTATTTCTACAAACCCCAAGTATTTTTGCCTGCAATAAAAAATAAATCAAGGAATCACTCTTAAACTACTGCAAACATAAAACATTAGTTTGTTAATAAACTATTTGTTTTGGAATAAATTCCTTCAATTATCGGAATTTATATTTACGAAGAATTTCAAATATAAACAAACTTCTAAGTTTACATTTCAAATTGTTTGTTCTATTATCTTTTGCTGCGAAAATTGAATTGAATCAAAAATAGAAATGAATTTTGTGAGTATACCTAACATTTATTGGTTGTTAGAAATGAATATTTCTTTATATTCTTTCCTTTTTATTTTAATATATGCTTGTTTGCCTGTCTACTTAATAATATATTGTTACATATCATAATTACATACATATGTAGGTCATGCCGTTTCAAAAATGTAACTGGTAAGAATACTTACGCAAACGCAGATAGAGTTTATCCAGACTAATAAACCAGCTTTCAAAAATTTACGTTTACTTTTGAGGATGTTTCCTTTTTTAATAGACATGAAAGTAGCATATAGTGTCTAACATTTAAGTCAACGAGGTTGTAAAACTAGTAATTTTAGGAAACGAATTACATATAATTGAAATTATGATGGTATTTTATAGTTCACAATTTAAACATAGCATTTGTTATTCCTTATAATTCCAGTTATCAATGAGTATAAAGTTTCAAAAAGAGTTCTAGCATAGTTTTACATCTGACCTACCCCATTGTGAATGTGTGTACATTGTTTCCGGGATAAGGTTTGGTACTATGAGAGAACATTATATAGTAGTTACTTCCGGAACACCGATACAATAATATCACACATTGTTCCAAGTTCCAAATAACTTAACTTCTTCGGAATTAGGCGATGGTGGACTAGAAGAAAGTCTTCTTCAGTTGATGAAAGCGTTTGTATTACAATTAGCATTACTGAAAGTCGCTTTTCAAAATCAAATCAATTTATCAATGCAAGTTTGAGTAACCTGCCTTCAGCAATAAAATTCTTTGAAAATCAAAATGTTAAACTAACAGAGGCATTCGCTGTATTAGATCGAGTTATTAAGGAATTAAAAAGTATTCCAGGCGAATTTCCGATAAATTAGGAGGAAAAGTATCTGCAGTTTTTGATAGAAATCCAGATTTAAATACTTTGGATGAATTATGTAAAATAGTTGTGATACAATTTCAAAGTTTGGAAATGTTGTAATCTATTTTAACACTGTTCCTCTCACTAGGCGAGGCACAACGGTCTTTTTCTGTATTTAAAGATGTACTTACTAGGGTTTAGCGGGAGCTAGCTCACCAAGGCCTCGATGCATTTAAGTGACGTCATGCTGTTTCGATAGAGGCCTCAGGAAGATACTGTATCGAAGCTGTATCGATATATTTAAATGTACACATATGCGCGCCGCTTGAATTCAATTCTATAATAATAAAATATTCATACAAAATGTGTTAATGTAAATGATGATTCAGAAGAGAAAGTGTTTTTGTCAGATCATTCTCTCAAGTAAAAACACAATACTCCAGGCGCATGTAATATATATGCAATCATTTTGCCTACTGTGTACGACGGACCGAGTTAGCTCGGGAATTCGCTCCACTATAACGTATTGCATTGTAGCAAGATTCGAGCTGCCTAACTCGCTCCTTAAACCGTAGTACTGACATCTAAATGGAGAAGTTTCACACCAGAAAGTTAGAAGCAAGTCTTGTAACAACCTTTATGAACCAAGATGAATTGGCAAAGAAGCAATAAGTCTCGATAAGCCACTGGGCGAGATAGGTATATTTGATAGAGACACTCTAAGCGCATGCACCATTTGATGCACTGTTAATGATTATTGGCGTTTGGTGTTATGTTTATTGAGGTTTTGTTAACTTATGTTAACTGATGACGAAGCTCAATCAGCATTCTTTGTTCGATCATCTTGCTTCAACTTTTCCCTTTAACAGTCAATCCATATATTGTATAATGAAGGATAACAACAGTTAATTCAGCCCTTTTGCACTAATCTCAGCCATAATACATCTATTTGTACACACTGATACTTATTTAAATAACACCAAACAACACCACTCTATTTTTATATCCCACTAACTGTAACGAAATTGAAAGTCTAATCCAAACCTTGGCACCTCAAATGTCAGCCGGACTAGATGACATATCAAAAAAATATTGCAACTATCGCCAAAATACATTTCTTCTCTGTTGATGAGTATAATCATTGCTGTTGCTTTTGTGCATTGGGCACATGTATCGGTATGCTGATGAAACGTCGTGTGTTGTTTTGGCCGACTCTTTCGGAGAGCTTTCTGTAAAAGTAAGTATGTTGTGCGCGATATGGTAACGTGGTGTGCAGAAAATTCGCTATACCTAAATTTGGATAAAACTGCTTTCGTGGTTTATCAGATTATGGTAAGTCTTTGCTTGTTAGATCTCCCAGTGGGCCACTGCTGCAATCTTTCGATATTGAGTTTTCGGGAATTACAATTGATCATTGTTTAAATTGAGCGCGGCATATAGAGAAGCTGTCCAGTATGTTAAGCAGTGCCTTTTATGCGATCTACCATCTGAGGGGTAAGATAGGTTTGTCTGCGTTCCGCACTTTTTACTTTGCGCATATACATTCACGAATAAAGTATGGTTTCTTGGCCTGGGGCAGAAAGAAAATTATACGCTGCATGTTATTTCTATCATCTAAAACATCATGTAGGGAATATTTTAGAGACTTAAATATGCTGACGCTGCCTTCGTTGTACTTTCATGAACTTATTAAATTCTATTATAAAAACTCGAATAAATTTCAAACCAACGCTGCCGCCTCCGTGTCAACTGTGAGAACAAGGGGGGCTACTGATTTGTCTATACCTTTCCACCGTCTCAGCCTCTATGAGCTGAGTCCATATTACGTGACTCTAAAAGCCTACAATGCCTTGTCAAACAACCTAAAGCAAGCACGGGCGGATAAAAAGTTCTTTGCAAATCTGAAGCATTTCCTGATTGGTAAAACTTTCTATACAGTTAATGAATTTTTGAGTGCTTGAGTTTTTTTCTTTTGTCCTTTTGATAACTGTAACATTAACATTTACAGTTAATGTTACACTAACTGTAACATTAACATTGCAGATATGTGTCTCTTTTTTACTTTTTTGTGTTGAATTTTCTGTTCTGTTTTGACAATGTCTATATCTTTTTTGAGATCAGTGACAATATGTATTATTATTATTATTATTATTATGATTTACATATAAAACATTTTTTACGTCTAGTACGTCAGAACTTTCGTTTTAAAGAGATTTAAAGTTTAACGCTTGATAGCAGACTCATTACGGCCCTGACTTGGCAATATTCGAGTAAAACGCTATACGGCAATGACGTGTCCCAAAAAGCCAGTCGCGCTATGCTTTTAACCTACGTAAAGATGTAAGAAGCTCGTTTTGCCGGAAGATGAATTACTGTTATCCCCTCTCAATATATACCTACTTATAAAATTATATATGATGTGATCAATATGGTACCGTTACGTTTTATTCGCCTCGAGAAACTGTATAATTGCGTTTCATTAAGGCAGTCTTGTCACGAGGAACTCCAGAATAAAGTTAAATTTACAATTATACAGCCGGACGTTACCATTATCTTAAGTAAAGCAGGTAGTATAAGGTTTAGCCAGCGGCGGCTCGTGGCTATTTTTAGTGGGTGGGTAGCATAAAAAATAAATAGAAGATAAATTAAATTTAAATACCCTGCCATCCGCGACGAGCCGCCACTGCTATGTCTATGACTAACAATAAGACGATAAGCTAAATCTAAAGGGATTGTTATTGGATATTTTTCTTTAACATTCTGTGCGCATTTTCGATTTGAGTTAATTTTACTGTCATTTTAAGGTAATAATAACTAAAATTAACAACACTTTCAAGAGAAGTACTCGTTGCATTTTACTTAGATCCAGATAAAGATTAAGAAAATTATTAGAACGAAGGAAACGTCATAATTTATAATGCCATGCACAAAAATTTTATATTAACATCGCTTCTATGTTTAATCGATATTCGAAAAAAACAGCCACATCGCTGCTCCGTATATATCGACACAACAACAGGTGACAATCGGTGAGGGTTGGAGAAAGTATTTCCGGAAGCGCAGTGCTCTCTTCGGGTGTACCGCAGTGCTCGGCATTTGCACCTTTATTCTTTTCTATATACATTAGTGCACTACTGGAATCGCTTCAAGTCTGCAGGGTTCACATGTACGCGGATGATACGCAAATTTATTTCTCTTTTCCTATAGAGAATTGTTCGATAGTGATGGGAAATATGCAACGAGATCTTGACGCTATCTACCGTGCCTGTTCAGTTCATTCATTAATTCGCCTAAATCTAGGGTTCTGTTTTTGGTAACCAACAAGTGCGTAATAACTTAGATTTGGCGTGTACATTACATATACACGGGGATCCCTTGCCTGTCGTTGAGGGTCTTGGTGTATTGTTGCATCCGAATTTTCGTTTCAGACAGCAAATATCTAAGTATATCCAACGGGGCTACGGCAGCTTGAGAGTATTGAAACCACATAGGTCATCTTTACCACGTAATATCAAGTTAACGCTATGTAACTCCCTAGTTTTCCCCCTTCTATGTATTGTTCCACGGCGTATGGCATGTGTGCTGACGCGAAAGACCAAAACAGGATATAACGAGTCCAAAACTCCTGCCTAAGATTTGATAGGATCTCGCACACATTAGTCACATCTAAATGGCCCAATATGCGAAACCGCGTGATGCTTAGACGTGATGTTACGACTAGAGCAGCCGAATGATAAAGTAACGTTTCGGACGGATGTGCACAATGTAAATATTAGACCCCCTGGACTTATCACCTCGCTGCTGCACATATCCGCTATGTTTCAACGATCCTTTTCATTTAATATTTACAAAATCTATAACGCTATCCCCACAGAGATCAAAGTGAAGATGTCAATCGCGTTCAAAAGGTCACTCCGACAGTACATCTTTGGCAGACAGAGCTCTGGTATTAGTTTTCCGTAAGATATAAATTGTATTTTTACATTCAATTTGTTTATTATGTTCTTAAGCTTCGTTTGCACCACAGAATTTGGGTATAAGATAGTTTAGGCGCTCAGGTCCATATCTCAATTTTTTTTGTCATGAATACAAGGTTTTATGGAGGATTGCTGTGGCGGTTTAGCCCCATTAAATGTCGCCTTGCGATTTTTTTGTGTATCTAAAGATTAGCATGCCCTTTCTTCCTACGATTTTGTTTTTTTTCTCATATACTTGTAGTGTAGGAAATATGTATATTATGTATATTATTATTGGTATTATGTTCAAGATCGGCACAAAAATAAAAGATATTTATTATTATTATTATTATTTTGATGGGTGGACATAGCCCACCCTGCCACCCCCTACCGGCCGCTACTGGGTTTAGCGAGATCATAAGACATGTTGTTGATGATCATGTAGATTCAACGTGTTCCCTTTAAATCACGAGGGGCAAACAGGTTTGTGTGTTTTTATCTACCTACTTATGTAAACTTTGCACTACGCATATTGAATATATTAAGCACTTACATTACATAATGTGTGTTATAATATAAATTTATATAAATAATGTATGTGAAAGGAGTTGATACTTTTCGCACATTGTATTGTTAGCATATATGTACGTTGTACACACAGTGATTCACAGGTTACATTAAAAGTATTATTCATAGTCGTAGTTAGCCTCTGCTATAGTCCAGTTCACGTTTCAAAGTATTTCTCTAATGGACTGTATCCATCCTTTCTTATTTTATACGAACTTGTACATGTCTATCCATTTCTATAATTGGGATTGTTGCCATTTATTATTAAGTGGCTCTTGGTGTTATTATAAATAGATTTGGCAACGTTAATAAGGTCAACGTCAAAATAAAATTTATTTATTTTGACACTATAAACTACACACATCAAAATAATCTAGGGTACAAGCAAAGAAATGCATTTCTGCTCCACATAGATGAATAATTGTTTGTTGGTTGTAAAGGTATAAGTCGACCATCATTATTTTTTATTTTTAGAAACAGTTAAGAATATTTAATGAGAAATGTCTGTTTATTTAGGAATATTTTTACGATTAATAAATTTTTACAAAACTTTTGTAAAAGAAAACAATAACAATCGACAACATGTGACAATGACTGCAATGTCAGTACCTTGTGGAAACTCCACGATTGTTGATTTCTTTTCTGCATACTCATAATCAAGTGGTCTAGCTCTTGCTGATCGATGGCATCCCATTGTTCTACAAGACATTGTATTGTTGCTTTGTTTCGACGACTAGATTTTGACGCAGTATGCTTCTTTGCAGCAGTAAGTGTAAGTCATTTTCCTCTTCATATTCATTTCGGCAGAACAAAAATTAAATGTTAGGAACACATTCAAACTTCAAACATAAAAATTACACCTTCATTTTCGTTTCTGTAATTTACAATAATTCTGTGAGAAAAAGCTTACACCACACAAGCACTTGTGTTGTCGAAAACATATACTTATATACGTATATAAGTATATGTTTTCGACAATTAAGGTACCATACGCAGCAGCAATGCATTGCCGCAATTGTTGTTGTATATATGGAGTGTTTTTTGTTAATGACGTGAGTTCCTAAAACGTTATGTACAATAATCTATAATTGTAATTCTCACTATTGCTGCGGTGGTTATATTGATATCGATATTCATTCATCACAAACCACAGCTATTATCGTTTAGTAAGTTATTATGAATTAAGTAACGAGATTCGCAACATCGTATCGTTAGTCACTGGATACTTTGTATACAATTATCTGTTATCGTATATAGCTATTGGATTTCGTCACTCTAAGTACTCCTTGGGATTGGGTACAATTTTGTTTCTTGTTGCACCTCAATCTTTCTGGTATGTACTATATATTATGTACTATAACGTTTACGACAAAAATATATGCAACAAAATCTATTATGAGAAAACCTAAATACCTTTAGCCTTATTTATAGTCGTAGTTAGTGACTACTAAGATCCTGCTAAGTGCCACTAAGAAAATTGGTATTTAGTCGCTACTAACACCCCAATTACCTTAGGTCTAAAGCCTTTATTTACTTTATTAGCTAATAAAGTGTCCACCTTACTATATGTGATATTAATGTTATGCACTTAATATTATGATAATAATTTTTCAAAAAAACGAATTTCTGACAATTTATGACGCGACGCCTGGTGTAAGTCTTCTTTTGCCGTTTAATTAATTTCCAGTTTTCCAACCAAAGCCTACAGACATACAGTTTGGGATAAAATATAATTGAAAATTGCTTTGGACTTATTTTATCTCTGCATACTTCCAACATCTAATTATAAACTTTGTATTTGAGTTGTGGGATTGCGAATACCATCACAACTTTTCGAATATATTTACGCAAAAGGGCACTACTTAATTTAGCAACAAAACTTCACAAATAAAAGCGGTATTTGAAAACCAATTAAAATAACAAGATACACTGCGGTACTAAGCAGCGGTTTAAATTTCGGAATGCAAACGAGCCTTCCTTTAAATTAATAACTAAATAATATCCAGGACAGTAGGTCTGAGACACCCTTGCGCAAAATACATTTTAGCGTCCTCATGAAATAATTTTCTAAATGTACAATTAGAGCATATTCAAGATAAAAACACTTATTGAAAATGGCAAAAGATACAAGGTGGTTTAATCGGCATAAAAATTAGGCTTAATTTTGAGACATTGTTTGAGACATTTGGAAATCCAGGCATTTTGTCATTTTTTATTTTTTTATTTTTAATTTCTTCGGCCTTGAAGAGATGGTACGTACTTTACTTGGATAAAATAACGGGTAAAACAACACTAAAAACAAAATGTGAAAAATAAAAAAAATTGAATTAAATTGTAAGAGTTTTCTCTTGCTTCTATTTTCACTATGTATACTAATATAAAATAGTAGGAAACAGTGGCTTGAAATAGTGTAACTAAATCAAAAAAGACTCTTACTACCTTAATGAGTGAGTGACGTACGCATTTCGTCATATTTGATAATTGATTTAGTTCTACCAAGTAAGGACATGAAGAAAAACATCTAGAAAACACATATTTTAATTGATAGGATTAACTCAAAGGTAATACATATAGTAAGTAAGCCCATCTTATGCAGACTGCTCTCAAATCAATTGAAAATTGGTGTAAAGAACATGGAGTCTCTGTCAACCCAGATAAAACAGAGATGGTACTCTTCACCAACAAGAGAAAAGTGGAACATCTTCACCCACCAAAATTACTTGGCAAAACCCTGAGTTTCTCAGTATAGAAATAGAATAGAAATCAAGAAAGCAAGTATCTGGGAGTTGTACTTGACAGAAAACTGAACTGCGACAAACACGTCAAAAACTGAAAAAGCATGTGTGGCCTTCTGTGAGTGTCGTCGCGCCCTTGGGACGACCTGGGGACTTTCTCCAAGGGTGACCATGTGGTTATACACTGCCATTGTAAGGTCTATGCTAACTTATGGCACCCTAGTTTGGTGGCCGCGAGTAAGACGAGTAGCAACCAGAAACCAGCTGACACATGTGCAACGCGTCGCATGTCTGTGCGTGTAACGGGCGCGATGCGAACCACCCCGACGGTGGCAATGGAAGCCCTTGTATGTGTTCCACCACTGAATCTCTTTGTGGAGGAGATAGCATTTAGCGCGGTTATAAGAATACGGCGTGGCGGTCTTTTGGACGTAGTGAAGGGGGCGTGTGGCCACGTTAGCGTCGTTCGAGAGGGTGTCACTAAGTTGCCCCTCCTTGATGCTGCGAAGAATTGCGTGCCCCCACATCATACCATCACCACAAACGATTTCAATTTTCACGGATGGATCGAAAACCACAACAGGTACTTGAGCAGGAATTTTCTCTCCGGACCTAAAAATTAGCTTAAGTCTTACTCTGGGAGGACATACCTCCGTCTTTCAGGCGGATGTCTTGGGAATCCTGCAAGGTGCGAGTGAGATTAACGCATGGGGCATTAGGGGCGAGCATATTGCTCTTTACAGCTACAACCAAGTTACCCTAAAAGCTCTTAACAGCTACAGGATCGCTTCGGGTTTGGTGCATCAATGCTGCAACACCTAGGAGGCGATCGCTGCACATAATGTCGTATTACTTGTGTGGGTGAAAGGACACAAAGGTAACCCAGGCGACACGACTGCTGACGAGTTGGCGAGTCGGGAATCGCGCTCTCCTTTCATGGGACCGGAACCTGCCCTACCTCTCACGTCTGCGATACTCAACGACCTAATAAAACAACGGACTACCCTTCTGCATGAAAGCAGGTGGGAATCTGCAACTGCATGCTGCTAGGCACGTAAGGCCATTCCCAGGCTATCCTCCAGGAGCTTCGCCAAGTTGTAGGGCTATTAACTGGCCACTGTAAACTAAATAAGCACATGCACCGCATGGGGCTAGTTACTAGCGCCCTCTGCCGTGCAAGTTATATTGAAGATGAGACGCCGGAGCACATTTTGTGCGACTGTCCGGCGCTCGTCCAAATGAGAGTCGCTATTCTGGGCGAGTGCTCATTCAATATGAGCGACATCGATGGCGCCTCGACTGCCGCACTGCTCGAGTTCATGATCAGGTTGGGTTGGCTTGGGTAGGTGGTGAAAGAGCGAGGTCGCCGGGAGAGGTAACACAAAGGGCCCAATATAGTGGCTCGAGTGCATGTGGCATTTTGCCACCCTCCCTCACCATCAAATCCATCCATCCAAGCACATGGATTTCTGAGAAATAATAGAACTGGTTGTGGCGATTGAGGAGTCGGTAAATGGTTTATCGCCAGAGTTGAAAATTTATGCATGCTTGAACTCGTAATGAGGACCAGTACCTAATAACCTAATAACGTTATTATTATTTTTTACTTACTTACTTTTAACGGTGTTCACAATTTTCTGATACTATTCATTTTTCTAGTACCTCCTTAAATAAAGTCAGAGTGAAATAAAAGCGGACACTAAGAAAGTCTTATTTTTAGCAATAGCTTCAAAATGATAGAAAATGTTTAGATTTTAAGACGGCCATTAACTATAGTTCTAAATTGCCAAGCTTTATCTCAATTAATCGACTTCTCTTTACCGTTTCCGAGATGCCTGTGATAAGGACCTTTATTTTAGATAAGGTTATGTTTTTCAATGATAAAAAGTCAATGCATCTGAAAGTTATAATAATTAGAATATAGACGTCAAACCGTCAGAATGTCTTAGGTATTCACAATCTCTTTTCGATACGGATTTTGGATCATTTGTGGTGATCGAATTCTTTAGCTATTTATTTTTTTAAATACAGTACAAATCGTATGATCTTACTTACATTAGATAATTCCAGAAGAAAAAATTCTAGTAGTGAAAGGTACCTACGCGTTCAATTTGGTGTTGTCGACATATTCTAATTTGTTTCTGCACATGTATATGTGAACACTTTAATTCAATTTATATATTGCAATATTTTGTTATAGATTTATCTATATTGTTTTCATCTCTTGACGAAGTCCCATAAATAATGTGATGAAACACCAAGTATATTTTCGATGTTATTGTAAGTAATTAAATAAAATTTGTCTTCATCCGTTAAGCAGCCCACAGTTCTAACGGAACTATTAAATATAGTCATTTGACGCTCGCAGGGATTTCTGTTACTAGGTGGGTAGATATTCTGTGATAAATCATTTAGAACAACTTGTAAGGGAACAATTCTTCTTTATACACCCACGTACGTCTTCCTAACTCAAAGGATGCGAAAGAACTCTTTTATTAGTGTTAGACATCACACACTGGCCGTTTAATATGGAGGAATTTGTGGAAATTGTATATTTTTTATTTCATCTATTCATTAACAATATGTTTGTGTATCTCGTGTTTTATTATTTCCTTTTTTTCTTCGTTCCTTTCTCTAAATTGACAAATGTACCAAATACACCATTAAATATTATTATTGGGATGTTCACTAATGGTCTACTTACTTTACTTTACTTGATGTGGGGTCCCTCATACACAGCCGGCATTCGGTTTCTTACGATAACCCAATTCTGTGTAGGTGTTTTCTGAGTCTGCAGTAAACACAGAAGTTGTCTGTTTTAACCCCCAGTTGTTTGGCTATCGAAGTTGATATGCCAATTGCTGGTTCTGGACTCTGGAAGCACTCCACGGCACCCTCTTTTGCAAAGGTGTCGGCTGTCTCATTGCCTTGAATGAGGGAATGACCCCAGATTAGGGTTAGTTTATTAGACGCCCCTATTATATTTAGAATGGTTTTGCAGCTCCCAATCAGTTTACAGCGGCACTTGTGCGCCTCCAACGCTATTAATACAACCTGACTGTCACTGAAAATTTTTATTGATTTGTGTTTGAGGTTTTTGTTCAAATTCTCTCTAATGGTCTAATCACAAATAAAATATTTACTTACTTATTTACATACGTTATATATACCTTGGCTGCTAATTCTTTACACATTCTTTCAACAAAATAACATATTCTACCAAAAAATCTGGTAAAACTATATAGAAATTCGTTTTTAGCTGCATTGTAATATAAATGCTGGAAGTAAATCTTTAATGTACCGCATTAACTGTTTAGATCGTTAAACATGTATTGCGTTTGAGTTGCAAGGTATGGTACATTGGTTGGTGACCAGTGAACTGATTTTTTTGTGATTGTAATCTATTCTAGTCAAACAAGAAAATGCGACAAATTCATTTATCTTGCGTATTTTTACACATATTTTTTGATATCAGGGAATTGTAGAAATTTCTATTTTATATTTTACTTATGTTATTTATTGTTCGTTTCGTATTAGCTCCACTCCTGCAACTCTCATAACTCATTGTCGGGTACACAGACAGGGCTATTATTCTTACGATATAACGTTACATAGCTGGGGTGTTTCCCATTTAAGTTGGATTAACGTGCGGGTTGCACCAGCAAAAACGACCGCGGAAATTGAACCTGTTTTTACATCAGATTTTTTATTAGCATGCCATAATGGAAAGGAAGCATAAAGTGGTTTTATGAAAACGGCATATTAATTTGATTTATTGTTGACTTACAACAAGAAAATTGAATGTTTTTGTTAGTATCCAATGAAAAAATTTAATCTTCTTCAAGGGTGTTTTATCATATGTAATATAGTAAAGTTTAAAGAATTCTTTTATAATTCAGAATGATAACAATAGTTCCATCCATATTAAATGTTTTGTTATTATTCAGTACTGACAATAGGTATATGATGTATTTCGCACTACTCAATAATGTAATGAAGATGTAACATACTTTAAAGCAATGGATGAGCAATTATTTGATAAAACACGTATGCACATACATGTTTTAGCAAACTTTATAATCCACATTGGAGCAGTTAAACATCGAGTTGAAACTTTTCAACAAGATGTTAGGCGTACCAAAACCGAAAGCTACGCAAAAGTATTTCTGGTGTAATATTCTAAGGGTAATCATACAGTGACATACTACTTCTGAATTAGATCTAATATTTTTAATAATACCAGTGGGTATTGATACTTTTATAATGAATATCAGTCAATTTCAAAAGAATAACTCATTCTTTTATACGCTGCTGTTTACGGATAATCTATTTTTGGTTTATCTTGTTCTTGATTATACAGTTGACACTCACCTGCCTGTGTTATGATGCTTAGCAACTTATCTTGAAAGAGTACCTATTTATAGACAAATTGTAAACCGCTATTGATTTTAGGCAGCGTGTATAGTCAAAATGTTTAATTTTAATATATCTATAAATAACACGTAATTATATTTCCTTTAGGAGTTCCA
Organism: Osmoderma eremita; assembly: GCA_031763485.1. Classification (NCBI taxonomy): domain Eukaryota; kingdom Metazoa; phylum Arthropoda; class Insecta; order Coleoptera; family Scarabaeidae; genus Osmoderma; species Osmoderma eremita. The sequence continues at coordinate 3,285 of JARFOC010055270.1, read as the reverse complement.
GCTAAATTTATAATGTTTGTCTGCTTTATAGACAGTAATATATACAAATCAGAAAATCGTTTGTTTCATCTTTAGTGTTTATGGGCAATTACCTAGTCTCATAAATAATTTCCTGTGCACCTATACGGTGAATATATGAGAATTCCCATATAGTTTTAATGTTTCATACATGTTTCCTATTGTTTATTGGTTATTTAGAATGTGCGAGTAAATCTAATGTATATATATTTGTAATAATTGTATCTAGTTGTATAGGTACCTCCCTTATGAAGGTTTAAGATTTTTTCATTTGGAGACGACAGATTACTTCTAAGATATTTCCAATGGATTGACTTCTGTAATAGTTTCTGATGTAATACAATTAGTTGTTTTAAACAGTTCGCACACCTCTTTTACATATATTAATAAATCCGATTTTCTGTCTGTGCGTTTGTTCCCTTTTCAAGTTTAAATTACTAAATCGATTTCCTTACTTGAAGATCTTCATGGATAGAACTAACTCATCCTATTGTATCCGTTTAATTGAAGGTATAAATACGGTGATCTAATAGACTTAAATACGGTGTGTCCCTTATAGAGTTAGGTTACCATGAGTATCTCTTTTATTATTGAACAAAGAAATTTCTTTATATGACAAAAGTTGTGGAGTTTTTAGTACTGAAACAGATTCCGTTGAGGCAAATTAACAAATCTGAACAGTTTGGAAAACTGCAATTTTCTTTAAAGTAAGTTATCTGTGGAATTGTAGAAGATATAAAAAATGTTTCTTATGAAATTTAATTGGTTTATGGTGGGTAAATTAAGTAATGAGGCTGATATTTTCTAATATTTTTATTTGAATATAGTTACAATTGAACGTTGTCTCCCTTAAAATAACTCCCTTCGGAAGTCACACAGCGTTGGAGACGGTTCTTACATTCCTCATAGCAGTCCTGGAACTCGGATATTGGAATCGCCTTTAGCTGGTGGGTTACAGCCGTTTGAATGTTTTCGAGTGTCCCAAAATGATGTCCCTTCAGATGAATTTTCAATCTTGGGAAGGGGAAAAAGTCACAAGGACTCAAGTCAAGTGAATAGCCAGGCTGAGGAGCCACAGAAGTATTTTTACTGTCCAAAAAACCGTTTATAGAAATTGCTGTGTGACAAGCCACACTACTGGAGGAGTGAAGAAATAAAAACGGCCAACACCCATACTTAATTGCTTCTTAGGTTTTTTCAAATTATTATGAAATGGCAAACTATTAAATCTGTTAAAAAAACAAATTTCATAGAATAATGACTGAGTTTTGATTTTTTTAACTTTCTGGCGGGCGCGTGTGTGTACTAAGTACACGCGCGTGGTTCTTATTGGTGTTAAGCAAGTAAAAACTCACAAAAACACTTTCTGGCATAAATGTATTCTTTCAGTATTATTTTGTCTGTCACAGTGTGTTTACTTTAAATTTAATGAAATATCTTACGTGTACCCGACATTCTGTATCCAAAATACACCAGGGGAATGTTTTCCCAATAATAACATATTAAAGTAAGTATGTACTTTCTCTTAGTATTAGTATCGTGTAATTGTTAACATTTTACTATACAACATTAAAATATTGCAAATGTGCGCAATTTACATTTAAATTAACATTTAAAACAATTTGTGATTTGCCACAGTTGTAAAGCTGAACAATTTGAGTCAGATTTATAAACTATATATTATTTTGTGAGTTATTGTAAAAATTAATCAAGAATAAAGTATTTTATACGATACATGTCTTTGCCGTAATATCTATTACACATTTATGCGATTAATCCTTTCAACTTTTGGTTACAAGTATGCTGTGTACTTTGTACACGACGCGCCTGGTTATGTAATAAAAATAAGCGTGCCCGCCAGAAGGTTAAAAGCGTCATACATCCCTGCCGGATCCTGTATTTACATTTACAGTATACAGTCTAGATGAGATGACATTATACAAATAAAGTTACAGTGCAATTATATAATAACTACAATACAATGACAATAAAGGGAAAACAAAAAAGAAAAGATAGGATAAAGGGTATACTAAAGTTACTACTTTAGAATAGGTCCGTTTTAGTGAGTTTTTCAGTTATTTCAATATCGTACATACATAATGTCTAAACAATGTAAAATTTATTTGATGAAACTACTGTTTTTATGTTTTAGGCTTGATTGTCAAAGTGTATTTCTGCAGCAAGACGGGAATTTTTGTAAAATTTGATGATTTTTTAATTAACTTTTGATTCAGACATAGGTATTTAACTGTGTAAAATAATGAAACACATATCTGTGTTTAATAATAAAAAAAAGATATACCTGGTAACCTACTCAATCTGGGACCTGATATAATGATGATCGTTTGATTAAACGACAGTAAAACAAAAAAAAAACTAACAGCTTTGTCCGACTCTTGTAAGTTAAAGTAAGCCTCGAGCTGTATCATCGTTTTTACCTGTACCATCCTGTACATTCAACACTTCCAACTTTAGAAGTGCCTGGCTGTTCTTGATAGGTTTTAAATATATTCAAAACCATATTTTTGTCTTCCACAGTAAAATGTTTTGGAGGTCTCTTCTTAGGAGGTGAATTTTCCAAGGTGTAGAATGTAGGGTACCACAGAAACACAAAACGATTCTTTCTCGAAAACAAATTTGTCGATATCCAGATATAACCTATCAAACGTCGGCGTCGTGTAAAGCGTATAGCTTTATTACACGGATTTACTTACGTTTATTGTGATAAAAGTGAAGTACAATAACCATTAGAAAGACTGTTTTAATATATATGGATAACAGAACGAACATTAATGAAATAGTAGACAATAAGTGAGAATAGCAAAACAAATATGATAAATGCCAGGAAATTTGAGAGATTGAGATTGAGAGGTTGAATATTGTAAGCAAACCGGTATTGGTCTGATTGACCAATAATAAATACGACAAAAATATGACGCGTTGATACTACACAGTTGCCATATCATTCTCTACTGCATCTGTTGAGCGATTCAACTATAGTTCGCACATTTCCCGACCTCATTCCTTACTTGGACGTAGTATAACTGGCAAAAAAATGGTAGTTGGTTTTACTATACTCAGTTTTTTTTTTAACTTTAAATTCAAAATATTCAAATAACTAACCATTTGAAACATCAAAAATGCCAAAAATAATTAACCGTAAAAATGCCATTATGGGCGCATGGTTTACTGCTGGAATCACCATACTAGCAAAAGCAATGAAAGGGGTACAAGCATTAAAGACGGACTCGAGTTTCTGCCTACCAG
>JARFOC010055260.1:0-19305 GCA_031763485.1 Osmoderma eremita | reverse complement strand
ACTATTCATGATGCCTCTATGAAATCAACTGGAAAACGAAAGAGAAATTCTGCGGATGATATAGTTAAACCTACGTGAATAATACAATACAACAAACACATGAAAGGAGTCGATCGCGCAGACCAGTATTTGGCAAACAGCAGTTGCGTTCTTTCTCATTAATTGTACTTAGTTTAGTGCATTTAAAATTCACTGTAACTCTAACTTACAAAATAAACTTAGATCAGCGTAAAATTGCCGGTCAACAATGTGTTAAGAAAGATTAAGAGGGCAATTGATAATTGTTAATAAGCTTAAAGGAAGTGTTTATCATTTAGTAGCGGCTTTGAAAATACTATTTAATAATAATAAGTTAGAGACTTGAATTTGGTGCATCCGAATCGTCTAAGGCGTTTTGTCCCGGAACTAAATCATATTTCCCCTCTCACAACGCATAAACCACAATAGACAGTGCTTCAACTTTCCTCATTTAAACAATAAAAAGAAACGCTTCATAAATTCCATCACGTCGAATTCCTTGCGAAGTTATTTATTATATATACCGCTTCAAATCGAAAGAATTCTGAAAAGATGGATACAAAAACCGACCGATATAAACTCGTATACGCGTCTAATAAATTGAAAAATCTTCAATTGCAATCTCAGCACTCCAGTTCGTATATCAATCCTTCAAATTGACAGGCCAGCCAAGTCCGCTGGTGTGGTATAATAGATTTTGTAAAGTTTGCTGGCGCGTCCATTACTGGGGCAAAGTTCGTTGAGTCGCTACAAAGTATGTCTTACTAGGTAGGAATGATGTAATGTAGTTTTCTACACTCTAAAGAATGTTACATCTTCCCCACGCTGCAAGAAACTAGGGGGAGATAAGGATTTCTTTGGTGGTAATAGACGCGAAATTTTCTAAAGCAAATGCATAATTCCAAAATGCAAAATGTGGATTTGTCCGATACAATTCAATGAGTGGCATATATTAGTCACTAATTCAAAAGGATATTGGGTTTTGAAACGTGTTTCCACTTTCTTTGGATGTTTATTTTGAGATGTAATACATTTTTGCCACGTTGCCGAATTGCTTTATACCATACACCCTCAATATATGCGGAATTAGTAAAATTAAATTGGATTTTGAAAGGCGTTCACACATTTTTACGCACATCTTGAGATTTAACACATCTGCAACGTTGCCAAATTCTCGTATAGTATAAACCATCAATTTATGCGGCATTAGTTACTAATATTGGGTTTTGAAACGTCTTAAAAATGTATTGTATCTTTATTTTTGGGATTTAATATATTTGCAACGTTGCCAAGTTGCTTTCTAGTACACACCATCAATTTAAACAGCATTAGTCACGGGTATAAAGATGTTATTGGGTTGTGAAACGTATTTACATCATTTTCAAAAGATCATTTCGAGATTTAATACATTTGCAATGTTGCAATTTTATGGGGAGAGGGAGCGAAACGGGGGCGGGGGGGCTAAAGTAGTAACCATTCTTGCACGCATAAAAAACTATGACGTTATATCATTTACGAAAGGAAACACAAAGTACAATTTCTACCGTGGAAACCATCGAGGAAAAGACAATATTACCGCGAACGACTTGACAACAGCGCCGAATATTTACAACACCATTACGCCCGCGACGTGTCCTCATCATACCAACGAAGCGGCAGGCGGTAAAATTGGTCGCAGACATAACAGAATTGCCACGACAGCAACTACGATGAGTTGTCAATTTCCTCGGCGCGAACAAATGCCGTTTTCACCCCGGGAAGAAGGGAATGGTACGTCGCTGCTATAATAAAGTCGTTGCCGTTTTCGATAGATGGCGTCACAACAGAGTTCTTGAATAAATTAAGTTACCTGCCGCCACGGGCGAGCAGAGTGTTTTTACTGGGGTATTCTTCGTACGAAACGCAAAAAAAAATTATTGATATTTCCTCCCCGGGCGAAAATGAAAATTATATTAAGAAAAAGTGGAAAATGTTATACGAGGTGTTTCCGAAGCGGTGAACGAAAAAGAGTGGAATGGAAGCGGATGTTGTTGGGAGTCTAAATGCGAAATCTGGGAAAGTTCTGATAAGCCACAGCGAATAAAACGATGTTTTTCTAGTAAGTCCGGCACTGGATTTTTAAACCGTTAATAAATGAAAGGTTAAAGAGTGCATTCCCAACACGAATAAGAGGTGAAGAGGTTAAAAATATATAATACATATTTATTGGGCGAAAATGAAAATTATATTTAAAAAAAGTGGAAAATATTATACAGGGCATCTCAGAAGATAGACTGAAACGATGCAAATATTACAGGAAGTGTAAATACGAAATTTGACAAAAGTTGTAATAAATAGTTATGGAGAAATCATATTTTTATATCTAGTCCGGTCCTGGATTATTGAAAGTTAAGGAAGAAACGGTTATAGACCTGATTCCGAACACGAAGAAGAAGTAAAAAAGTTTAATATACATACCTATGTATATATACTGGGTGAAAATTTAAATTATATTTAAAATAGGTGAAAAATAATATACAGGGTGTTTCAGACGTAATGTACGAAAAAAGGGTGGAATGAAGCCGGCGCTATAGGGTGTCTAACTGCCAAATTTGGAGAAGTTCTGATAAATCGTTACGGGGAAAATAGTGTTTTTTTACCAAATTCGGTACTGGGACGCTATTCTGCACCATTTTGCGATATTGCTATACGTCACGTCCTTTTATATTTAGCTATTCTACATGACGTATACCGATATCGCTAAGTGGTGCAGAATAGGGCTCCTGGATCTTCAAAAAAATAATAATAAATAAAAAGTTTAAAGTTTGCTTATATTAAAAAAGTTATATGACCATTACAACTATAATATTACTTATTTCCAATTATAACCAACCCCACCCACCAAAATATATACCCTAGGAATTCCTACAACGCCCAGACGAAATAAAATGTTCCCTTCCGCCTCTTACGGCGCTAAGGGTTGGTTTCTGAAGAGGGATATCTTTGATATAACGACGTCCGGGGCAGATATTAGATTCGGTGGGGATAGAAAATGTAATTCTATCTTGTAGGGTGGGCCCCAATTGCGATTGTTATGATTCTAAGAAAACCTTAAACATTTTTGAAGTGATTGCACCGCGAGGCAATCGGTGGTGCTTTGTTGTTACAAATTTCTGCATCCATAAGTACTGTTTGGGCTTTGTATTAATCATACGCGACGTTGCAACATCTCGATAAATCAATTTACCGTGAAAACTAGACCCATCTATATTAGAAAACTACGCTCAATATTTTTTAGCAAATTCAAAGCAAATAGTTTTGTTCTCACAGAAAAATAAATAAAACCAATCACTTTAAAGGTATGAAAGAGATTAGGGCGCTTAATATGATAATTTTAGAAAATATTTCCTAAAAAAATTTTACATTTTGATCCTTCCCAATTTCCTAGAATCCAAAATCCCCAATACAACGAACAATTCAATACATAGGTGCAACAACGTTTAAGTTTCCTCGTTAATCTGACAATAAGGATATACGCGGCGTTGCAACATCTCCAAACTAGATCCGATTAGCTCCTGACGTTGCAAATCCGTTGGTCGCGCTTTATAAATGCTAACTAGGGTCTCTTCCAGGAATAATATTCTATACAGCAGCTGATCCGGTGTAGATATTAACTTTATCTCTGGGGGCGAATTCGAGCAAGTCAGAGACGTTAATCTTTCTCTCGTCCTCTCTCTCTTTCTTTGGGTGTATAGCGAAAGGTTGCATGTTGTTGAAACCTGTTGATACATGAACGTTTTGCAATTCGCTAACTGCGGTAAAGGTTATGTAACGCAATTACGTAAGGATAACACTAGTAAGATGGTGTTAATAATAATAATATTGTAACACAGTTTAGATGGGAGTTCAGAAAAGCTGTTTTGTGCGGCGTTGCATAATATAGGAGGGCTTATGTAGATTTTGAGAGATTTATGTACAAAAGACAGTGTAGCTAGGTAATGGATATTGTTTTGATAATATGTTTCGGTATTATTTAATATAACAGAAACGATTTTTTTAATTTCGATTAATAACGATCTGGCAACGCTGTGAAAAATAAGCATTTGAAATCGATACGCGTACATTGTAAATGTGGGTGGTAGTAAATATCGTTTTGATTCTATATTTCGATGTCACTTGAATATAACGTAAAATTTTGCATTTATTTCGATCAACGGAGATCTGACAACGTTGCAGAAAATAAACATTCTAAATTTGGGCAGTAAATATTGTTTTGATAGTATATTTTGATATTATTTGGATATAATATAAAATTTTACTTCATTGCGATCAGCGACGATACGGCAACGTTGCAAAAATAAATAAACATTGTTTTTATCGATATATTTTGATATTATTTCTATGTAACGTGAAATTTTGTTCTATTTTGATCAGCGATGATCTGGCAACGTTGCAAATAATAAGCCTTTGACATCGAAAATATAACATATGACATTCTAAACGCGGGTAGGTAATAAATGTTGTTGTGATAATATATTTTGATATTCTTTAAATGTAATATTAAATTTTCCTTAATTTCGATCAATAACGATCTGGCAACGTTGAAAAAAAAAATAAGTCAAATCAAAACAATAAAACATTTTAAATGTGAATAGTAAATATTGTCTTGATGATATATTTTGATATTATTTATATGTAAGGTGAAATTTTTTTTATGTCGATCACCGACGATCTGGCAACGTTGTAAATAATAAACGTTTTAAATCGAAAATCTGACATTCTAAACGTCGATAGGTTATAAATATTGTTTTGATCATATATATGTTCTGATATTATTTGAATGTAACACAAAATTTTCGCTCTACTTCGATTACTAACTATGTGGCAACATTGCAAAAAAGTAACCATCTTAAATTGAAAATCGTACATTCTAAGTGTGGATAGGAAATATTGTTTTGATAATATATTTTGATACTATTTGATACGACAATTTTGCTTCATTCTAACTAAAGCGTATTTTAATCGTTAATTCGAAACTTGGCAACAGCGCTTCTCACGGTGCGACGGTGCATTTCCAATAACGATTCCTCCTTGCGAAATACACATATCCATTTCTTCGTTCCCTGAATTTCACGACAAATTAAATACCCCACAATTGTTTCTCAATTCGTAATTGAGTGTTACAACTTGGCAACGTTGCAGGTACATATCTTAAATCTCAATATAATAGACGTAATAAAATAGTGTTTTTGTTATTTCAGGACGAAAAAACTTTCTTTTTAAAAGGGTAACCTGATTATTAACGGTAAAATTCAAAATTATTCTCATTTTAACCCATGCAAGCAAACCCCACTCCCCACCCCTGTATGCCACCTGGTAAATTACTTCCTCGTGGTGGTGAGAAACAAGCAATAATTCATCAAAGGCAACGCTCCGTCGAACCAGCCAACGTAAACCGGTTCGTGTTTGTTGAAATATTTACGTATTTGCAAGCGTGCGGATTGTAAAATGGTCTATTCTTTGTTGGGGAGGCGCCAAGGGGGGAATGTATACTGGGGGTTAGTCGATCTAACCCCCTAACGGCGAAAATGGCCCGCTCCATTTAAATAACACGTGATGTCGATTCCCCTGTTCCGTATTATGAATTGGGGTAAAAGCCCATCGTTTACAGAGACATTGGAATGTTCTATTAAGGCGATTATGGGGTCGAGTTGAAAATATTAGAAGAAAAACAGAAAGATTAAAATATAAATTAAAAATAAAGGAAGAAATTATATTTAGAAAGGAATTGGATATGATAAGTACCCAAATGTTAATCGATTATCAAAGACCACTCAAAGACCTTTAACAGAAGCTGCCTTAGTTTTCCCCATCACTATAGATCGTCTTAACCTCCGTATGCAGTATGTAAGTACCTATCTATCTGTTTATTAGCGTCAACTGCTGTCAATCGTTATCGTCGTAGTTTTAAAATAGAAGTGTATGATTGCAAATGTTTTAAATTATTTTAATAAAACTATGAATGTGAGCGCTGCCCTTCAAGAAGCAAGTAAAGCTTTGGGTTGCTCAGAGCGTACAATATATAATATAAACCAGGAGCGACAAACTGGTTCATTATCAAGTCCAAAAAAACAGAAGAAAAGGAAAGGCATACAACTAAATGACCGATTACAAACACATGATAAGAACACGCAAGCACCTATTCGACGTAAAGTGTATAGTTTTTTATACAGAATATGGCACCTACATTAAATGCAATTCTTGCTGCTGTCAATGCTGATGATGATCTCCCTAACTTCAGTCGAGCAACATTACATAGATTGTTACACGATATAGGTTTCGAATTTAAAAAAAGTAGGACGTAAAAGTATACTCATCGAACGAGACGACATTATTCGGTGTAAGCAGAAACACTTACGAGAGATCAAGAAATTTAGAGAAGAAGGTACAATTTCGTTCTTGCTATTTGACATTTCTGTAACTTTAATTATTTCAGGTCGAACTATAATATATAGTGATGAATCATGGGTGAATACAGGGCATGGCAACTATAAAACCAAAATTTAATTGTTCTATCTTAAAATCCAAAGGTTCTGTTTGATTTCTTTCTCATTCTGAATCGGTTCTTTTTTATGTTTCCCCTTCCACTTCAGTGGTAGTTCTCGTTAAATGTTCCCGACTCGGTAAAACCCCATTCGCGTGTTTACACCGACTAGGGGAGCGTTCAGATGCTGAGTTTGCAACCTTTGAGTTGTAATTAAAGTGGGGATTCTGAAACTTCGGGATTATGTTGTGTATGCGTGGTAAAGGGTGAGCTAATGAGGTTCTTAATGGTGACAGTTATTTTCGAAGGTGTGATGTAAATAATTACGTGTTTGGAAAGATGGATAAATATATATAAATATATTTATGCCTTGAAAAACATTTTTTGTACAGTTTATTTTTTTCGTAGCAGAACTTACAATTGGTTAGTAAAAGATTTTCTTTTGTAATTGTTTACTAATATTAGTGTTGGTTTTTAAGTGATAAATTAGTTAAAAGAATCTGTAGAAAATTTAATGTAAAGTATTGTATGGCGAAAAATTGGGTTAGTTCTAGCAAAATATGCCATTAAAATACACATAACAGGAAAACTAAAAGAAATAGGTATAGGGAAACCTGATACTAATCGCTGCAGAATTTGATTCCGTGTATCATGATGTAAAAATATACAGAGTGTTCCATTTAAGAAAATTGAGTTTAGGACAGTTAAACCTAATGAGGTTCGACACCATATTGCAACAAGACTGTAAATTTTTCAGGGTTAATTAGGACATGATTTCAATGCCAGAGGATTATACTTTCAAATAATAAGCAACTTGAATCTTGAAATTTGAGTGTAGTAAAAACATTCTTTTTAAATTAAAGGCAACCAAAACAATTTTTTTACGTAAGTTTGAAGATATCTTAAAATCGGTTACATTTAGGTATAGGGAAACCTTGACATTTTGTATTTAGAATAATGCTTATAACCAGAATTTGCAAAAAAATATATAACATTCCATTTAAAACAAGAAAGTTAATGGCGACTTCCGGTCAAGCGGAAGTGATGCAAAAGTCAAAATACTTAACTCTGAACGATCACATCGGCCTATGGTAGTGTAGTGTTATTTTCAGAATTTTTGTATATTTCCTTCCCCAAAATATTTTAATAGGCCACCCTGTATAAGTATACAGAATTATTTCCACCATTCTCTTTAGCGCGAGAATTTAAAATTTGAAAAAAGTAGATCCTATAAGTAGATCAGCCCCGCATTTTTTTTATTACATGAGAAATTTAATATACAGGATGTTCACATCAAGAGAGGAAACTCTATATTTCATTTTCACTGTTGTATATATATATATATATATATATATATATATATATTCTCCTCTCATATACATACTTATTTTACTGAATAAAACCTATTAATTTGAAATGTCAAATATCAACCTACCAGCCGATCAGCTGTCAAATGTCAAAGAAAATTCAAATTTTCCTTACAATCAAATCCTCGCTTTACCCGCTAAAATATTGTAAAGCCGCAACGACATAACCCCCACCGTCCAACCCACGCATCCATCAATCCAGGGGCGTATTCACCGTACGACCGTAAATTTCAATAAAATGAGGTTATGACGTGATAAATACCCCAATTTCCGGACTCCTTCCTGGTCATAGATCAGGGCGAACGTGCCGACGCCGCGGCGATAAATAAAAACTTACAACTTAATCCAGTGTTTCGCGGAGAATTTCGCTTTCGCTCCCGAGACGATCCTCGATTGCTTTTATTTCCTCGATTTTTCCTTTGTTTATTTTTACGATTTCCGCTCGTAACGACGTGCCGAATAACTTTTGCATATTTAAAATTCGATTTTACGCCGGCGATGTGGTTTAAACGGCAAATATTGGAAATTTTAATATACCGGGTGAGTCTGATCGTGCGAATTATATTTCGTAGGGTGAATCTACGGGTTATTTTAAGTCGAAAAGTCCGTATGGACTTACTTGTTAGACTCAACCGCTATGGAGTTAACGACGATTATGTGCGATTCAAAATTTTTTTTAATGCGAAACTTAATTGTTACAGGTATTGCGTGGAATTCGAGGTGTTAAAAGCATCGAAAGCGTGCAGGAAAGAAAACACGTTTAGCGCTTTGAAAGAAGGTAAGTTTGTCGATATTTGAAAATAATACGAATAAAAAAATGTTTATGAAGATTCTTTTGGGAACAGGCGAAAAATCAATTAATACAAAATATAAAATCCTACCTTATACGTCCGGTGATTGTCGTCATCGATCCGGTCCTGGAAATATGAAAAAATTATCATTCAGTATAAATGTTTCAAAAATCAATTTTGATTTTGTTTCCGTATTGTAAGGGCAAAAAATCAATCAATTTGAAGGAACATACAAAAAATAATAGAAGCAACATATATATATGGCAACACTGCCTTTTTTTATTTTAATTAACTATCTAACTTTTGTGGCTGAACTTTTTTTACGCGGTCGGCGTGCCACATTTCTAAAACAGCTTTAAACCAAAAATTATACATCAACGATTGGCAATTTTCATCAAGCATAACTATTTGGATACCTCAAAAATTGATCTCAAATACGTTACTCCATTTTTCTTTATTTCAATTTTCAATTCTCTACAAACACAAACATCTCTCATTTGCAAAATATATGCGTATATGTTCATACAAAGAGCCCTCGCAGAGGGGGCCCTTTATCTATAGCAGCCAGCGAAATCTCTAACCGACCATTGCTCTAATAGGCGTCTGTGAAATCATGAAAACCCCCCACCGCCTAACACAAAGGGTTTCCGCAATTCTGGGGCGGTTGGCGCTACTGCAAATGACTGGCCCGGCTAGAATCGGCCGATGCTCGAGTGTGTTTTTGAAATAGACATATTGCGAATGCAGACGGCCATACAAATGCCTTTGCAGATAAAAACAGCGGTTCATTAAGCCCTTTACTAGAGGGAAAAGCTTCCAGCAGAGCCGGTACTGGACAATGCGGTGTTGGGGATTTCCCCATTGCCGGGAATTATAACCAAGAAATGAGTTTTAGATTGGATTTAGTTGAAACATTGCCGACTTAGGTTGTTTATTCAAAACAATGGAATAGAAACACAAAAATAAATTAGGGCAAAGTAAAGAATCTTTTAGAGCTTTTTTTTATTTTTTTATTTTAATAATTAATAGTCATAACTTGCCTAAAACCTATAAAATCTCTAAATATCCACATTCCCTGGCAATTTAAACGTATTAATCATTTCAATTACCTTCTCATATCGACTCCTAATTTCAGGCGAACGAATTTGCGTCAAATGCGAGTCGGAGGCGTTACGCAAGAACTTAAACTGGCGCTGTGAAGGTCACGGTGTTGCCGGACGCGTCACACGATGGTCCGCGTTCTCGGCCCCACACTGTCACGGAAAATGGCTGCGCGCGCAACCGGAACCCAGCAAAGAATGTCCCGCCAAAAACTGCCCGAGTAACTCGACCTTTATATTCGTCTAATTCTGCCCCCCACCCCTCGCAACATCGCACGCGCGTCGATACACACGATTCCGCACCGGGAAGACGAAAAAGCAAGTGTCTATACAAAAAAAAATCCGAAAAAAAGACAAAAACACGTTTGAAATAGAAAGAACAATCAAGCACCAATCATAGACGAGATAAAATGTCAAATTTGAAATCGGCGCGCTTGAAATTCGCCATGTGATTCGCTCGTACGTCGTTAATTCGCGTTTGAACCAATCGTGTACGCGGTTGATATTTTAGCGCGCCAATTTTTAAATTTGAGGAAAAAGTGCAATAAAAATATTATTAACATTACATCGTTATTCTGTCGAATTAAATATAAAATAATATAAGTTCGTTTCATATTAATTTTTAAATTTTAATAAAACTCAAAAATAGAAAAAGAAAAAAACCTCTTTTTTTGTTTTTTATTATAATCAGGTGTCGTTGCATATCAATAATTAGTTTTATATTTGAAATAATTAATATGAAACGACTAAAGTATTTTATATAAATTCTTTTTTTTGAAATTGTAAATAAAAAAAAGCAATTTTTTAACCTATATTTTAAGATTTTTTTATACATTTGTACGTAATTTTTAACGGCGTTAAATACTTTTTTTTACTGCTGAAGATCATTTACTTATATACTATATCTTTTTCATATATTTTTCATGCAAATAACAACCTATTAACATAAAATATTACCACTATATACAGAGAATCTCTAAATACAAGGAAAATACTGATTTTGAATCACTCTGTATATAAATATTTTTAACGATGCAATTAATACTACTAATAAAAGCATTTTTATTGTATAATACCTTAGCTAGGATGATAAATACCTTTAAAATTGCATTAAATATTAATTAATTAAAATTATCAAGCCTACGAATAATAGAATTGTTTGGAAAAATATACAACTTAATAAGTTATTGTTGTTAGAGAAGAAAATGCAATACATTTACCTTACATTACTTTTTTACAAGCCTCAATATAATTAAACATAAAATGTAAATAATTAATTATCAATACGTAATTGTATTACTCTTTAATCAAATAATATTAACGATTAAATTCAAAGCGAAAATATTAAGTGGTATAACATATGTAAATGTCGAAAAAATATATTTTGTGGAACACATATCAAGTGAAACTTATAACAATGACGATGATGAATCAAATATTGTATTATTATTATTGTAAATGTAATTTTGTTAATGATAATGATAAATACAGTAAAATTTCTCTTATAAAAAATGGACGCTTGGTTTTATTATTTAGACCCAATATTAAAACTGTTAATGACATACCTTGCTTATATTCGGCAAACACTGCACTGCCAAATAGTAAAATAACACAAATATCTACGATTTCAAGAACAATTAAAGAATAAATTGAAAACGAAATACAAAATGCGAATCAAATTCACGGCGAAAAAACAGGTCTCATCACGATTGACGCGTTCTCCACTTATTTGAACGCTTTGAGCGACATCTTTCAGACAATAGCTAAACTACAACTAACGTTACACACCTGAATGTTTTGAATTGAAATAATTTCGTGCTTAATTAATTTCACGAACAACTAGTTTATTATAAACTAATTAAATTGATTTTTGCAAATTAAACATCTATTTTTATAAATCACTCCCTATATAAATCATCTGCATTACCGACCAACGAACGAAAATCATATGACGTTAGACGGAACTTGTCGCACAATAATAAAATCATAATGAGATAATCAGATTTACTATCTAGTTTAAAAGTTAAGATTTATGCCGGATTATCATGTTCGTGAAGCGATAAAATATAAAAATCCAGACGCGAAATGATTTGGCAAATAGCACGTCATTAAAATCCACCCACATTCGCTCCAGCGATTATAAATGAAGTTTTGAGCTTCGGTGGTGTGCCGAGCTATGAAAATCAGCATCGATTTGGGAAATCAGAAGATAACGGAGAAAAATGAAGACGAAACGAAAAAAACCTGCGCTCTCACGCTCAAGAGATTCTTCCTACTGCTATTTACGTTGCTCCTGATAACGGCTGCGTTGTATTTCTGTAAGAAATACATCAGGGCCGTTCTGTATTGGTTGGAGAATCAAGATTCTGTGATAATATCCACGACTATTATCATATTATTCATAATCGTGTCGTTTCCGCTAAGCGTTGGGTATATCTTACTAGTGGGAGCATCCGGATACCTCTTTGGCATACTCAAAGGGTTCATTTTATCTGTTATCGGAGCGAATACTGGGTTATTAGTTGCCCATAATGTGTTAAAGTTAGTCGGACATCACCATCGGGTTAGAGCACTTGTTGAAAATGAAACGGCTGCTGCTATATTGAGAGTAATATCTGGCCCGATGTGTTTCAAGATCGTATTGATGGCACGATTAACACCTATACCGTTCGGATTTCAAAATACCATATTCGCAGTAAGTCTCACAATGTTTTTCTTCAATATTAAGAGGGTTAAAAGCTAATGTTTTGCAGCTCAGCAACATCAACGCTAAGATTTATCACTTCGCGTCTTGTATTGGATTGTTCGCAGGGCAATTTATGGGGGTTTATGTCGGTTCGACGTTACGCTCTATGCAAGACGTTTTAGATAATAGACGTTTTTCATCGAGTACTTATATTTTCGCCGGGTTACAGGTAATTTTTAAACGTATATCCTGCATTAAATATGTTTTTAAATATTTCTTTCGGTACAGTTAGCCCTAGCCGTCGGTTTAATCATATGGTGTGGTGCAAAGGCTCGAAGCGAGTTGTTAAAAGCATTGAATGAAGCCGAAAGCAAGCTTCCGATCAGTGAAAAGCCCCCGATCGGGTTCAACATTGTCTAAGATCACATCTTCGTAGAAAGAAAACGGACCAGTGACTCGTACACACAAATAAAGTCTGATAAAATACAAAAGTATTCCAAAGGTTAATGTAGTGTTAAATATTTTGTAAAATAGGAACTTTGTTATTAATTTATTTCTATTTTATTCTAGTGAAACGAAGTATATTTCTTGAACGTTCTCTATCTTAAAAACTGTATATTTTTTAATATTTACGGAAAAATAAATTTTTATTTATCTAAATCCCCTCTTTTGTCTGTTATTTATAATATATACCCACAACCAAAATGCTTTTTACGATTCTATAAAGATAAGATCACTTTTCGGTATTTAACATAACATAGATTGTGAAAGTGGAATGTCAGGACCGTATTTTGACATAAAATTTCAAATAACTCAAAAATTAAAGCTAATAGCAAAGAATGTTATAGCAAACAATTAAAACCTACTTACATTTGTATAGAAATAGAAAAAAAGGAACTTTTTTAAAGATATCAGGATCGTATCGCAATTATTTATTATATTTAAAAATTTGATTTAAAACAATCAAAAATGATCTGAAATTTTAAAAGTAGTTGATTTTTAAAAATTAGAGCTATTTTATTTAAAAAATCCATTTAATATGGGACAGCCTGTATATCATTTATTCTGTAATAGTGGAAATGTATATAAATAGGTCATGTGACACATCAAAACAAACTAACTTTACGCATACATTCCAAAGATGGCAATAAAAATCCGAAATATGGGATTTTTATCTTTTTTTTTTAATATTTGAACAATATTTACTAAAATTCTGGTTAAAATATATTAAATTCCTTTTGGGTGGGTATTAAATATGCTTCGATATAGCGTAATAAGAAAAAAATTGGAGGCAATTCCCTTAATTTCCCAAGATTCCGATATGATAATTCTTTCGCTTGGATATATTTTGCGAAATAACCGCGCTTGCGTGTTTTGCCAAGTTTAATCTCGACACAGTCATCCACCCCTGCAATATATTGATCGTATTCCATCCAGTATTGCTCCAGAAACACAGAAATTTCGACACATTTTTCCGCCGTCAATAGGTGCTAGTTAATTGCACGCATTTTCATCGAAGTTTGTTTTTACTTTTCTCCGACAATATGCTCGATATTCGATCCAAATACTTACTATACGTATTATTGTTGTTAAAATTCCATCTAGGATATTGTCAAGAGCCGAAGCAACAACCCGAATTACCTCAGTTGTAAGTACGATTGATATAGCATTAGTTTTTTGAAAGTGGAAATGTTTTGATTGCTTGGGCGAATTCGCATGTTTTTAAGGCTGGTTTTTGTACGATAATAACGGTTGCTTTTTTTCTTTGAAGGTGCTTTTTAAACGACTAGGTAAAAGCGTAGTACTCGAATTTGTTGTAATAGGAAGAGTTTGTTTATATCAAATATATAGTGGAAATAGAGTACAAATTCCGATAGATATTTCCTCAATATAAATAAATTTTACCAGACATTGCCTAATATCATTCGGTACATAAAGTATAAATATTTTGGTTTCAAATAACTTGGCAAAATTGGTTAAATAAAAGTCTATTTTATCTTAAAAAACATTTATAACTAATTGACAGCACTAATACTTGTTACAAATAACGGAGACTTTAAAGAATTGAACTAAATAATTAAACTTAACACCAATCATTTATACAGCTGTTTTGTTTTATTGTACCATAACTTGGGCTATTTAGATTTTCAAATACATAACCTATAGAAAAGCTGTTAGACAGTTTGTTCTCAATAATTTCTTGGAATCAGAAAAAAAACGCGATTGAACATAAAATAGGCACAAACTTTTAGTATATTACGCTATGGAACTTCTCACTTGACATATTATGTCATTTTTTGGAGGTTAGCGACATTTTCGCGGTAAATTTGAATTCAGTAGAACAACTTTTAACATCCATCATTAAATTAGAATATTAAAGAAAAACTATTTGACAATTTCGTCCTTAACATCTCATAAATTTTTAGTATAATCAATAAAAAAAAGTATAGTAGATTTCATGTAAAATTTTGAATGTTTATTATACAACTTAACTCTACCCTTTTTTCTGATTTTAACAAAGGATTAAAAAGGGATGGGTCAAACAACTTGCATATAGGATATTTACTTGAAAATCCAAAAATAACCTAGGTATTTGTTCCGACACAATAAATCAGGTACATTGTATTCACATTATTTATTTTCGCGCTTATTTATAACCGTTATTTATTTATACTTGGGCGATTTCTCACGACTCTCAAGTCGAAGAATAAGCAGAAACCGGCATTGCCCAAAATGATTATTTTTAAACCTAAATTTGCCGAGTTTATTTAGATTCTAAATTTTTCCGTTTTGGATGTTTTTCCTCGATACACCAGACTCCTATATTTAGTAAGTAAAATAAGAAACCGCTGTGAAAAAGCAAGTGTCATTTAAACTTATTTAGGTACTTATTTCATCACGCAAAAATACAATTGGTAGCTTTGGAAAATCAAATAAAATATAAATTTATAGTTTAGATCCATTACACAATATTCTTTTACAGTACATACATTCAGTTACATCAATGGAGGCTATGGAACTGTCACTTGTCACCTGTCACTTTTCAAAGTCGTCATTTTCATGATGATTTTTCAAAGTCATCATTTCCTTCTCGGTCTAAACTTCTCGAGGAAATTATTCCGAATATTCCACCTTCCGTTTAAAGCTAAATTCCAATAAACGATTGGTAGCACTTTCGTCTTCAAAAAATACATTACCCTACTCTCCTTGTTTTGATCGCAAGGAAACGTTTCGCATCTCTCGTTATTATAATCAAATTCCGCCATGATACACTTACCGTACGAGGTCAGAATTGGGCAAGCAGTATAACCATCATAAGTGGCTGTCGTTTTGTGTCCTTGCATCACCATCATCAGGTTCCTGTAGACTATTTCGGACTGCACCCCGACTGCACTAGAGGTCTTGTTGCAAAGCCCGGGAGTACAGTCACCTAACGCAAAGACATTTGGATACCTCTTGTGTTGTAACGTCTTCATATCGACATCCACGTATTTATATTTGGTTATCAATTCTTTACATTCGCAAATTACCATTGGCGGATACATTGGCGGGGTTACGTGTAGAAAATCATATTTTATCCTTTTCGTCGAATCATTCTCGCAACGAAAGATAGCTTCATTTCTTTCCGGGACAACTTCGATCAAATTCGTTTTAAGGCGCAGTTCAATACGTCTCCTTTTGGCTATATCCAAGATTGTCTTCTCGTATATTGGAACCGGAAAGATTTTCTGTTGCGCCGAAGCATATATGATATCTGTATTCTCCAGCTTAGCCTTCCTCCTCAAGTAATCCTCACCCATAAAGCATATTTTGAAGGAAGCAGCCAAGCATTTAGTTGGAGTATGTGGGGCTGTAAATATAGCCGTTTCACCTTTGAAATCCTGTAGACCCTGAAAGGTTTTCTCCACGTATTTAGATGAGAATATACTAACGACATTAGAATGATTCTCCAGAGCATCGACTAATCCTTTTACTTTATCATAAGCCAGAGCTACACCCACCGCTATAATCATGTACTCATAAAACACTTCGTCACCATTTCCCATAACTACACGATTCTCCAACGGACAAATGGCAAGAGCTTCGTCTTTGATCCAAACCACACCTTCAGGAATGGTTCCTATGGTTGTCCGAGCACAATCCTTGAGCCTCCTTAAACCACAACCTACTAAAGTAAACCCAGGTTGGTAATAATGCACCTGTGAAGGTTCTACGAGTATTATCTGGTTCCGGTTCAAAATTCTGGAGAATCTATGAGCAACGCTAGTACCGCCATGTCCTCCGCCTACTATTAAGAGTTTGCAACAATATTTTTGGGTAAAAATCGACGCGGTATGTAAGGATCTTAGATTATGCTGCAAACAATTAAGTTTCCGTATATCTGGGTAGGTTCTGAGCATGATATAAGTTCGATCTTAGGGTTTTGGTATCATTTGACTCACTTCGGAACGTCCATGTTTGAACATGGAAAAAACTAAGTGCTACTGTGACATGGTGAATCTGAAAATCCATGTTCGTAACATCATAATGCATGTCAAAGATAATTTTGACATACTACAAGTCAAAAAAATGACACCATTTTTGACGTCATTTGCAGAGTAAGAAATTGGGCCGATAAGCTTGGCACTGAACTATGGTATTCAGGGGATTTGGTCACGAGGCGAAATCAAGCTATAGAGGTAAGTATCATTATAGTGATTTAATAAGCATCTCTGATTTAAACATATTTTCACCACCAAAGAGCTACAAGAGGATCGCCCTAGTGCAAGAGAATCCAGAAACGCTCCTCAAAGATATAGTAGCCGCAATAGAAAGTTTTCTAAACAGAAAAGTTGAAGCCGTAAAGGTACAATCAGCTTTGTTTGTTTATGTTATTTAAAATACTTCAAAATATATGTTTAGAGAATCGTAGAAAATTCCGAACAACTGGCCATGAGTCAAAGCGATTTCGTGGACCCAGCGTACGATTTCTACAACTCAAAAAATCTCCACAACTCGGCAAAGAACGCCACCAACGGGCAAAACGCAAATCTCGACGAAGATAGGGAAAGAGAGGTTAGTTTTTTATCGATCGGATTCGGTGAGTGTCAATCGGATAATCTGCAAATATCTTAGGGGAACAACGAGGTGAATAACGGGAAAAGATTCGTCGATGATACGGTCGATTTTCAACGCGATGAATCGGAAGAAAAATTATCCGATGAAAGTGAGGGCGATACCAAAGAGAATATTGTGGTAATTTCAGTTATCAGAGACTTGTCGGAGGTGTTAAAATCTCTTTATCAACTAGGTTACGGACGATGAATCTGAACCGATGGCCAGTCAGAAAACTCCAACGGAATCTAAGAGATCTTTACCGCTATACCCCGATCCACACTTCTATAATATTCCCGTGAATATCAATCATAGCGCGGTGCATGTTCCGAGTAATGTTTACGAAAGATGTAAGTTGAAAAATTGGTTTTGCTATTACGGAATTTCCACCATTTTGTTTTTAGCGAAAGAAGTCATTAAGGGAATCAAATGGTCGGAATCTTTGGATAGCATTTACAAGAGCAACTATGAGAGTGATCCAACGTTATCGTGGCAATATTTTGGAAGCTCGACTGGATTTATGCGGCAATACCCAGGTACGTACTGCAAGTCCTCCTAAGGGGTTCAAAGCAGGACAAAGAAAAATGGTTCTAATTATGTACCAAACTTTAAATGTTGAAGATCTTAACGTTTCCTTCTGGAAAAACTTGATTTTTCAAGTTTTCTCCAGGATTCTTCGCGAGTTTCAATTAATATTTCTGTTGTGGCACTTTACTACCAAATCCTTTGGTAAACATAAGGATTTTAGAGGACTTTCCTTTAATGTTGAACCGGGTTTCTAGCCATAATATGGAGCCAGGAGCCCATAGATCTCTTCGATTGCCGCACCAGATCTTGGTACATCGAGGCGGCTTCGTCCCCGAAAGATATCGTCATTTTGGTCGATAGATCTGGATCCATGACCGGCATGAGACGGGAAGTAGCGAGACACGTCGTCAATAACATCTTGGATACCCTCGGTAATAACGACTACGTCAATATATTCACCTTTAGCAACACCACAGATCCGACAATAGACTGTTTCGATAATATATTGGTTCAGGTAAGACTTTTAAGGTACAGTATTGATTTGATGGGACGCCCTTTGTACGATTTTTCTCAGGCTAATTTGGCTAATATACGGGTATTGAAGGAGAGCATGACTACATTTAGAACCGAACAAATAGCCAACTTCAGTTTGGCCCTCACAACAGCGTTCCAATTGCTGCAAGACTATAGGGAAACTAAAGAAGCCTTGGGTGAGAAGATCTTAGTATAAGATGATAAATAGCCGTTTAATCGTTGCAATATCTAGGTGCCCAATGCAACCAAGCCATAATGTTGGTGACAGATGGCGTGCAATACAATTACAAGGAGATTTTCGAGAAATACAATTGGCAAAATCGCCCCTTCATGCCAGTTAGGGTATTCACCTATCTGATAGGAAGAGAGGTTTCTGATGTCAGAGAGGTGAAGTGGATGGCTTGCGCTAACCAAGGCTACTACGTACATCTCAGCACATACGCCGAAGTCAGGGAAGAGGTAATATTACAGACATTTTATGGGGAATTTTGAAGTAGCAAGCTTTCATGACTCATAACAGGGTTTTTTGACGATGGATTGATATTTGAATTGTTATTTGGATTATTTCCATTGTTTGTTGGAGTTTGTTCAACTGTGCACACCCTCTGGTTCGGTCTCTACGCTCCTCCAAAATTCCTCGATTGCACTTCAAATTTCCTATATT
>JARFOC010055230.1:0-47907 GCA_031763485.1 Osmoderma eremita | reverse complement strand
TTAACTGTCAGAAACCCAAATAATGGAACCGGAAGTAATAATGTACAGCTGATTCGACGATTTGGCAACCGTGTATTCGGATGTTGAGACGATCTATACATACATTAACCGAAAAGCCAAAATGTAGTGATTAATCTTGCTGAAGTGTAAAGTATATTTCATTAGTAAAATATATCTACTAAAATAGACTCAAAAAGTTTGCTTTATTACTTTCTACATTAAATATGTTTGAAGTCAAATAAAAATTCGAGATGGTGCGGTTTTGCAATCACTCATTAATGTGAAAAAGTAAGCTATTCGCGTCGACTAAAACGAGTTATGAATCGAAAGCGTTGATGAAAGGGGAATCGATAATAGTCGAACTATATTTGTACCAATCGGCATTTGACCACCAACGGCAATTCGGTGCGTAACGTACGGGAAATTTCCTTAGAGGTTTTACTACTACAAGAACCAAACTTCCATAAATTCATTTAGCGACATCCTCACAAACTCAATTAACAATCAGCGGCGATTGTGTTAGACAATGAACCGCAGAAAGAACCGCCACAGTCTAAACACAAAGGCGTATAAAAACCACGTCAGATAACATTATATTTGTATTGTGAGTCCTGGCGGGGCGGCGTTCTTATCGTACAGGTTCCTTCATTTCCGGCGCCTCGCTGCGGCAACACTGATAACCAGATATCGCGAGTATTTCAACATTTTATCTCGAGAAAGAATAAGAAAACGGCGCAGAATGGTCCATTATGTTACGTATAGTAAATCCTATTATACTGGGCGTTATCGAGGGGCAAAAGGGGAGGCGGCACGGCAAGAGACTGCTGCTCCTGCTGTATGCTTTATCACTATCTAGAACACGTGCGCCGCCCGCTATAAATTGCGAAAGAGAAGAGAGAAGAACTCTGCACTCCGGTTCGGAGATAGGAGTAGCGGCGAGGCGATGGTCGGGCTCGTCGTCTCCGCAGACACTGAGCGAAATTAGCACACCACAAAGAAGGGTGCCAAGTTATACGACGCCGACACATAAACATTATAATGTAAACTGAGCGCGCTCAAATGAGCTCTTCACTTTATACTCCGGGAATTTATTCCGGGACGGGCGAAGCATTCTTTTATTCCGAAGATGTGACACGAAACTGTCGTGCCGTAAATTACCTTCTCAAAAGAGGAAGAATTGTCGCGAGAAAATGGAAACAAAATTAATAGGTGCTTGGGGGAATTTGAACGTTAATAGTTTTCATTTTATAAAATGTTCATAGGTCAGAAAAATAAAGATCTTAGAAAATGTCCCTAGTAAAGACCAAGTACCACAGTAATTGGTAATACAACAAATATACAGCATGACATTTTCTTTAATCAAAATTATTCGGATATACGGCCTTAAACAATACTATAATGCCGTGTATCAAATTGATAGATAAGTACCATCCTGTCCTTTAGTTACATTCAAACCGTTGTAACTAGGCAACCACGCAAACAAATTGTTTAAACAGCCGGAATTAAAATTTTAATTAAATGAATGAGAGTTACATTAAAGACCACCCTCTTCTAAACTAAACACCTAATCATAACCTTAGATTCCAAACTCACCTAGAATACGCATTTGAACAAAATGATCAAATGGCATTGAGTATGATGAGTAAAAAAGCGAATTCTGCGCTGCGCATCAGGAGCGTAGTTATGGCGCTGTCCGCAAAATTACTTGGTTCTCAGTAATACTTTGGTGTCCGACGGGGATGAACGCATGTCGGACGCGGTGTGTATTCCTTCTGATGTGCAGACTTTTGTTACGGACTATTGTACGTATTATAACGTCGCAGTTAGAATTTTTGAGAGAACGACCATTATCGGACCAAGCAAATAAATAATGAATGAATATCCGGATCTAAGTTACGATGGCGTTTTATAAATTACAACTTACTATTTATACTATCAATCGCACGTCTGTGCAGCGTAGCTCAAATTCGCTTCTTTAATGATGAGTTGCAAAACAATAGAGAAATCATGGAAACTTAAACACGTATGACACACTGATTGTACACTGCAGTGGTAAGACCCATGATTCCCTATGGCTGCCTAATTTGGTCCCCAAAAACAAATCAGAGGCAAACAACAATCCCACTCTTCAGAATTCAGAGACTGGCTTGCCTCTGTATTACAGATACAATAAGAAGCACGCTGACTGCAGCCACAGAGTTTAGCCATTCTAAAACTTAATATTTATATCAGAGGGGAGGCAACAATGGGAAACAACCTAGGACATATCAAAATCACAAGTGTAATTGCAAATCCTCTGTTAGATATGAGCCGCGATTCGATTATCTCTAACCTCTCCTGCAACATACCCTTCGAATTTGTGACAAATTGGAGGTGGAGATAAAGGATGAAACTAATACCGTCACATACCAATATCTGTCATAGAGACGGGCAAAGAATCTGTGGTAGGTCTACAGCAGGAACCACAAAGCAAACTGCTTTACATTCTTACGGACAGTCAAACGGCCTTAACAATCATCCTATCGGATAACTTCCAAGCTGGTATGGGACTGTCTACAAGACCTTCAGTACCTAACGAAAAACAATACAGTTAAATTGATGTGGGGGCCAGGGCATGGGGGAATACGCCGGGAATTCCTGTCCTACAGAAAGAAATGCAGCAAGATGATGAAAAGACCATCACATCCAAATGCCTGATGAAAAATGTATCTGATGTCTGGATTCTATAATAGCATAGAGACCTTCGTCACCCCACATATGCGTATGGTGGAAATCAAAAACTCCATTTCGTGTAAACCCTCATCAGTAAAAAGAGTATTGTCAACAAAATCAGGATCCTCAACATCATTGCGTAGAAATTAGCGACAAAAAACCAAATGGTGCTTGATGATCAGGTAGATTTACGGTCTGCACTGGTTTGACATGGTACGGGTAAAGCTGCTGCTCGTGTAGGATTCTCCCAACAAGAGGAGCAGTAATTCCTACCTCAGCTGATGTTCTCCGCAAACTCGTCTCCGGATTATGCTCTATTCCTGCTAAAATTGCCTTTTCTATCTTAGGGTTAGACACAGACCGTGGTCCCCGGAATCATAGGACTGTTTCCCAAATGAGCCAGTATCACGCAATCTTTGGTGCAATTTTACAAAAATACGAACTGAGGGGATATGGCGATTGGGATGAGCCTTAACATAATGGAGTCGTGCTTCTCTGGCATTTCCATTACCACGAACAATAAATATCGGATAAAGAGAATAGGCATAGCGAGAATTCGTAAAATTGTACACAAAAATGCAAGTTTATGCGAATGAAAAAACGGGATAAGCGAAGAAATACACAAAGAATATTTCTCCGTATCTTCGAAACCGTCCATCTACGGGTCCATGTTCGTTAGGACCATACTATCCCCCTCAACGTTAGTAAGACATTTTTTAACACCCCGTGTTATGTTATTAATATTCTTACGGCTTAAATAACATATAATGCCTTCTCTATAAATTGTTACAATCTCGTAAGTACAGTTTTTCTATACGGAAGCAAAATTAATCCGTATTGTTGGTGAAATTTTCCCCGCCTAGCATGATTAAACTTTAAAAAAAAACAAAAACCAATCCATCGAAGAGAGAAACGAAATCACGCTAATTAAGTATGCAAATATTCATGCTGTTAGTTACGACTTATTCATCATCAACTTTTAAAGATATTTTAAAAACTTAGCCGATAAAAGATTTTTCCTTTAAATTTAAATAAAGAACGCGAGATAGCAAGAGTCGAATTAGGCAGTATTGAAAGAAGCGACGCAGAAATGCCGTAGAATAACGTTTTGATTTTTTTCAATGAGATGTACGCTAATTGTCTGCCAGAGGCGATACCCAAAATGTTCTCACGTCGATACATTTTAAACTGTAGGCGAAATAATCTACGTAATGCCTAAAATCTCTTAAACTGATGGATTAATAAATCTTCAATGACAACTTAACAAGAAATATGTTCTTTAAACAAAGCTAATGTCTTCATCACAGATTATATGGGGAAGATAGAATTAATTGTAGATAGTGGAAAAGCTTAAAAGATATAGTAACAAATATGATAACAAATATGACGGAAAAGACATCTACACCAGCAATCAAAAAAAATTTGGCATTTCCAAAAGCGGGTATGTTGTGAGCATAAAAATGTTAAATACGGGAAAAGCTTTAACTCATCAATAGGGATTTCATGTTTTGTAAACGCATGTTGCAACAACGGGTTTTTTGCTTCAAAATAAGTTTCAGTGCTAGAATCATACAGCTTAAAATACAATAACAATACAGATTGTCTTCATTTAAAGACCGAGATCTGTTCCTACCACTTGATCGTTACAAGAATTGATCACTAACCCAGGAGTTCACTAATCAATCGCATATTTGTGGCATCATCTATGTGGCAATTTCAAAAACCAGTGTTTGATCTTCGTAGGTACGAATAATCGTTAAACGAGTTGGTTGTTAAGTGATACGTGATAATAACTAAGCTAAAATGACACGAGTTTGATAATAATAACATCTTGTTTTATCCTTTTAGGATGGATAAATTAAAATTACTAGGAATATCAAATAAATACTAGTAAAAGTTGATAAAAATTTTAAGTACCACTGGTTCAATGCTACATAAAAATCCCTGGAATAAATTCGCGGCACACACAGTACAACTTCCCTTTTTTCGTAGATTCGGTCTTAATTTTCTTGTAAGGGAGTTTTCTCTCCTAATCGAGTTTGCTCTCGTTTGAAAAACTTCTATCTGCATCACAGCCACGCGCATTTCTTATTCCTGTTTACACAAATTTTTATATTTACTCGATGGGGTAGATGATGTCGTCTTATATAATTACGCCAATTCTCTACGAAATTAATCACTTTTCGAAATTCAGATGATTGGTCGTATTTTTATTTCATTCGAAAAATATAACCTGTATTTCTAGATAAATTTGCATATTCCCGCATTAGAAAACCAAATCTTTAAATTTAAATTAAATCATTGGCCTAACATAAATTACCCTCATAGCACAAGCCAAGCTTCTAATTTTGATAACAAAGTTATTAAAATTAGAAGGTTACACAATTCACTTTAAAACTATATTGGCATGATGAGCGCTATTGCAATTCATTTGCTGAAGAATAATTACTAAATTTAGGGGATTTACTCAGAATGTTGTATATCCTACGTCATAGACGGTTTGTTCAAAGATTCACTTCAGCTACCCTAGTCAGTCTGTCCATAAGTGGTAAATATTAGACAAAGATTAGTGGATCCAATGCTGCAAGTTGCTCACGACATAATTACTAACTGCTCGTTAAATATTGTCGATGGCTTCCACTGACGGAATTTTTGTTATAAAGGGTTCCGCATTCGCGATTGAACTGCCTCATAGTAAAGTAACTATTAAAATTAAAAAGAACAAAATAATATTTTGTGAAATCAAATGAAGAGGAAACTCATAAATTACCTGTATTTTAAAGGAGCAATTTACTATACTTAAGATGAGAACTTTTACAACAAAACAAAGTGAAGTAGCTTAGCATCACTATTACTATTCTATTTTGAATTTCTGAATAATAATGATAATGAGAATAATAATATCATGAATAAAGAAATCAAGCATATGGTGTACACAGTGTCCTAAGTTAAGTGTTGATCATAACCTCACCATAAACTAGCAAATTAGTGGTATTTGTCGTTGTGATTAATATGGTGAGAACAAGAAAACAATTGAATATTACATTTCCGTGATATTAAGGTTCATGTACATTAATTTTAAGAAACTTGCGACATTTATTGTCAGAATAGATATTACCCCTATGTAAAGACGTCTAAGAACAATCTATGACAGTTTAATTTTATTGCCACAACTGATTTCAACAAGTTGCATAAGTCAAGTCTAATAACACCTACTTCAGTTACAAAGAACTTATTTTTTTTCGGCAAGTTGAGAGTTCTAAATCCAATGGTAGAAGGAGTCCTGATCCAAAGAGGAGATATTTTCTTTAATTGCGCTCTGGGAGCCAAATCCGGAATTGTGGGAAGTAAATAGTAATATAAATAAAAACAAGCAAACAAACAAAGTGCAAATTTCGTGAAAATGTAGCACACTAGAAAGTGAAATAGCTAGGAAAATGCCCAATCGGCAAACACAGTTTCATCGGGAAATAAGCTCGACCAAAACAAAGAGAGTCAGGTATGATGATGATGATGTTTATGAAATATGAAGAAATATTTTTCTGCAATGAATTATACTAGTTATGATCATTTGTGTTTCACTTTTGACAATGGTTGGGATTATTAGTTTTTAAAGAAAGTCAAAACCTGCCTTTGTCGTATTGTATTGCTGTTGAGATTTGCCTCGATTTTCGCTATTAGACGCAAGTTCCTCTACCCTTAATTCGGACCACAATGTCTCATGAGCTCCAAAATTGTGGTCTTCTCAATATCCATCTTCTTGCCCACTTCCAATTCTTCTTATCAGAGTTTTTTCAACAAACGTAAGGCTGTGTACACAGCAGCATATTTAGTTTGTTGTACCAACATTTCAAATATTTAAGAAACTGTCCTACTTATTTCAACAAAACCTTCCGCTTAATTGGAAGAAAATATGTCGGAAATATTTGCTAACTTTTAATCAGCATAAACACACAGAACATATATTCTGCCATAATACGTGAGATTTCTATCACAACTACTTGCTAGACACAATTTGCAAATAAGTTGCAAGTTTATGTCGTGGCAAATTTCTTGCTGGTATATAGGAAGTTTAACGAACTAAATAATCCTAGAGGCTACTTTTAATCAGAGCATTAACAGTCAAATCTTGATGGCAAAATAGAATTTTCTGGTGGTACCCTAGCTTACCAAAAATGCTAAAAGAAGAAATTTTTTTCTAAAATCGCAATAAAATTTTCAGGAAAATATTTGTTATTTCGCCAACCCAAAGTTTCAAATTTCAATATTACCCAAACAGAAAATATTTTGGTATGACATCCGAGTCAAATTAAATATAAAACAGAAACCAACCTAATGTATAAACTACGTATTAGTTATGTAAATCAAAATACGTATACCGGAAATAAGAAATAAGCACACTGTTCACCAGTCTTGGTGGATTTCCATCAACTACAATTTTCAAGATAACAATGTTATCTTACAGATGGCCGGGTTCTAATCGCCTGCATAAAACAATTTAAGGAGCGACGAAACAATTTCCCACCACCCACGTTGTTTCACGCCTGCCTTCATCGAAATACAATCTCGTGACGCCGTTGCTAACCTTATGAAAAGTCGGTACCGCTGAAGGGCAATTTCTCTTCCTATAAAGATATAAAAATCGCAAGACGTAATTATTTTGATATACATATAACGCCCCAAACATATACAGTGTAGCTACTTTTCTTATCGTGAACTTCTTATGTTAATTAAACTTTTCGATAGAGGAAGAGTTCTTTTTATATAGTATAAGTAAGGTTTCATTTTGCTGTTCTATATTACTTTTCGCATTAGCAAACTCAAGCGGCCTAAAATTACAAACTAAAATTAACCAACCAAAACCAGAAGTGATGGCAGTTTTGCAAATTTATTTCTCATACCTCTGTATAAAATTCTCATACTGATATATGGTCATCTAAATATTCTCAATTTATTTGCAATATAAATTTTTAGAAGAACCTTATTAAAAATTTCATAAACCTATAAACAATCCATTCATTATACTACACCAGATAATTTGTGTGAAATATGTGATTTATGTCCTACCTTTCTTGAAATCGTATACAAAAGATATGGTCAAGACTATTAATCTTAACATAATACCATAATTAGTTCTGACGATATCCCGATACAATACCCGAATGTTTTTTAGAAATGTGTAGTCCCACACTATCCTATCCTTTAGCACTAGTACAGCGGCAAATTTATTACTTTATACAAATTTTATCAATAGATTATACCGGTTAAAGATTTTTCTGCCAAGCACAAAAATGCCAGATTTCCATATACTTTTGCGTACTGAAATCAATTATGTTTTCAGAATCTCTCCATCAACCTTAGTTTCTATGTTCCAGGATATTCACTTATCCACCTAAAATATGCATGCATAGATATGCAATATAAGAGAACACGTCTTGACGTTATTTCAGTTGTCGGCTAGAGCTCGAAACTGATCAAGCAGCATGCAATGGTTAATGTTTGAACATGTCTTGACGTGTTACGACCTGCATTTTCAATTCCTAGAGAACATCTCTTGTTATATTAGTTGTCGGCTACAGCTCGGTGAATGAACATATACCCTGACGTTGTTAACGTTTTAAAGAGTGTTGCGTTGTAGTGCGTCCAAGCTATTGTAGTGAAACCGCGAACATTTGATCACCTGTAGAAATGCCAAGGAAATGTGTAAACCACCCGAACTGTTTTTGCTACTTTTGCGACGAATTAACACTTAAATATCAAAAACGGTTTTTGACACCTCTCCTTAAAAAGTACTATGAGCAGTATAGCAGTGTAAAGTAGGTGATGAAGACAAAAGCTGGGCTCCCCGTATTTGCTCTGTTACGTGTGTCAGACTTCTTACAGCGTGGGCAAAAGGTAAACGACATATGCCTTTTGCTATTCCTATGATTTGGAGGGAACCATAATATCATATTACCGATTGCTATTTTTCTCTAACAAATGTAAGTGGTATGATTTCTAAATCCAAACATACTGTAAAATATCTTATATTCCATCTGCACTGAGACCAGTACCTCACAATCCGGAATTACCTCTGCCTAAACCTCCACAAAACATGACACTAAGCGACCATGAAAGTGCTGATGATACCAAGGCAAATGAAGCCCTGCTATGTTGGCAGACTATTGCTGGACGCTGAAGAGAAATGTTTCTGGTGCAAATTACAACCGAAAGTCATATATCCGCATATTTTCCAAGTAAATATATCACTTTGTACGTCATTTTTTCATGATTTATACACATATTATAATATAATACTTTCACAAAATTTCATTGCTTTGTCACTCTGAAACCCTGCCTGATAGAAAAATTCTGAAAACAGATATGAAATAAGTGTAAAAGGTATCAAGGCAAATGAAGCCCTGCTATGTTGGCAGACTATTGCTGGACGCTGAAGAGAAATGTTCCACTTTACATCGTGGCACAAACTAATCTGAAATTTTGTTAACCAGTGTTATTGGAATCAGCAATAAGCAATGTTATTCCATATATTTGGACTTTTTTTTATCAAGTAGATCATACGTTATTAATTACTAAGCCAATTTATCAACGGTCCCGTTTTTTCATGGATTGAATCTTATTTGCCCGATAAGAATACAAGTTGTTAAGCTATCATACGGCCAGTCTCGCGATATATGTCTAACATCAGATGTACCAAAGGGTAGCCGACTAGGTACAATACTGTTTTTACTTTTCATCAACCACTTCTATTCCATTCTTGCCTGTTTTATACGCATTACGAATGTGATTTGAAGCTGTTTTGAACTGTTACGACTGTATTGGATTACAAGCTACATGATTTTAGAATTTTCGAAATATTGGGCAATTATATTTTGGAAAAGTCTTTCTCATCAAGTTACGAATGCCATTTAGATAACAATGCATTACGGCAAGTTTCACAAATTTGTAATTTGGATGT
This sequence comes from Osmoderma eremita, assembly GCA_031763485.1. Lineage (NCBI taxonomy): Eukaryota > Metazoa > Arthropoda > Insecta > Coleoptera > Scarabaeidae > Osmoderma > Osmoderma eremita. The sequence continues at coordinate 38,237 of JARFOC010055230.1, read as the reverse complement.
TGTATTTGATAAAACATTCACATTTAACTGCCATATAGGGTCCATTACCAACCGATCTTTAAGTCCCTGTTGATTTATTAAACGAACGTGTCCAGATTTTTTACCTGCCATAATTACCGTATTATATTCATTAGTTACAGCCATCCTAGAATAGTGTAGTATAATTCGGTCCCTTTATTGTGAAATTCATAAGAACAGAATGTTCAAAATGTTCAAAAGAAAATAGTTAATTTTGATTTACTTAAACATAAAATTAACAAATATCAATACAATTTTAATGCCAATTTGTACTATCGCACGCAATCTTATTTTAATTTTTTAATTTTTATTTCTTATATTAATCAAATTTTGATTTTCTCACGTTTTCTAAATCATCTCCACTTTTAGTGGAGATATAGATAGATACTATAAGATATTAGTTTTAAGCAGGTATTGGAGCGGTGGCACAATTAATTTCATTAATTTATATCTTAGTTATGTATAATTTTATATATAGTGAGCTTCCCGATAAATTAAAATAACTTTAATCAGTACTAATCAGATTACAAGGGTTTGCTATTGTGAGTTTACATGTGAAGGATTAAATGTTTGCAGGTAGTATTTGTCTATTAGGGGGGTATTAGGAAAATTTCAAGAGGGGGCTACAGGTGCTGTTTTCAATAACAATTAGTAAGGAAAATATTGAAGTTCTGTGGTACATATGAACATTTTATTCGAGGAGTGATGATACAAATATATCTTCTATCTAACTTTTTTTTTAATAAAGCATTGTATTGGTATTAATAAAATAGTGTACTTGACAATATATTTGTGTACAGTAATATTCAAACAAGTAAGTATAATTCAATAATAATTAAAAACCCATCTATCGTTATGTACGAAACTGTCACCATTAATTTGTTTATTAAGTTGGTGCGCATTTATAATCAGATTAGCACGAATTGAAGTAGTTTTTAATGTATCATGCTGATTACTATAGAACATTAAAGGAAATTCATAATAAAAGTAAGCCATATACTCCACACAATATATTTAAGAAATAATTAATTTTAATGTAAACGACATTATTATAAAATTGAGCTTAGGAATATTTCACCTTAATGCGACCTTACAGTGTTTACTTCGGTACTGACAGATTCCCATTCCGATAATTTTTATAACCTCGTTATCTTTATACAAGTTATTTTAATTTATCGTGAAGCTCACTATAGATTTTTTTTTCTTTTGTGCTATTTAGATGTTATGACTCTAATTGCTAAAATAAAATAAACAAAAACAATTTTGAGCTCAAAAGGGTTTTTGCAATTACAAACATTACTAAACTTTTACATATCAAATGCTGTTAGGCAGTTTTAGTATTTTTAGTATTTCTCTTCAGTATATGTTACCGGTTAAGCATCAAAATCTCACAAACTGTTTCATATTGATTAGAGATTTGTAATTTCGCTGGGTATATTAGGGATTAGGTGGTACAGTGCGATTTAAATTAGGGATTGTCGTGGTAGATAGCCTGGACAGAAGGGAATTCTGAATGATTTAATACTCAATTAGACATGATCTACCAGAGGCATAGCATATATCGATTAACCGATATGCTCACACATCCGATATTGACTTCTAATTAAAGGAAAAATTACGACCTAAGGACACACATTTAAGTGAATTTAGATCCTTTTTACTAAAGCAACTTTGACAGCCAATAATTGTAATTACAATACGTCTATCAGTTCCATCACACCTAGCAATTACAAGATTATTTGAGTACAGCCATCGGCTTACCCAATTTAAAACAATCCTCTACATTATTATAATTCTTTGTTTTTGTTTTTATTAGACGTAATTCGGATGTGACCCGTACCCTTTCAATTTAAGGTACAAATTGCCCCCACGCAAGTAACGGAAATCTCTGCAGTCATGGACTGTACCCGACAACGTATATTGCAAATGAGGGACGCCGGCTTCATATTTTCCGCCAATTTGCACTAATTTTGATGGCGTTGTGATACGTTTTTCTATTTTTCTGACGTGATTGTAATTCCTTACGGTTGACTGAATTTGGCGCGCGCTTCTAGAATGTGATTATTATTATTTCCGCTTGACATTTAGTAATTTTCGCCACTAATGCTAGCTACCAAAATACTTGCATTTATGATATGACCATTTCACGTACAACGAATTATCAAAATTAGTTTGCTGTGTTTTAATTTTATGCATTTTCTTAATAGGTACACATGTGTATGTGTCGAAATAAACATATTTGTCCGCGGTGTTAGGCGAGTGAATGTTCAATTACTGTATTGGATAATATTCCACAAATGTAAAAGCTATGCTATTAGTTTAGTTAACTTTGTTTACTAAAGAAAAATTCGAATTTCTGATGTCAATACTATTATTCAGCGTTATTTTTCAAAGTGTATAATATATTATACATATACATAAGTTGTGAGAATATTTTATTGCCTAAAATTATTTCTTAAAACTTCTTAAAACTCTCTGTTGTTAAGTATATTGATAACAATATTATACACTTGTTGCCAATGCAATATATGTACGTGGTGGGGATTCGCTAAAGGTATACGCAAGCGAACTGGCAGCGCTAATCTCAGATCGCAAATTAATAGAAAAAATTATGAAGATGTTTCTTGGATATGTGGTTGTGAAAAAACAAATAGATTATTTTGTTCTCCGTTCCTGTTATTCAAAGATGTACCTTCATGGAGCTCCCAGGGCGTAACAAATTTGAGGCATGTACAGTGTATATAAACCCCTTGACGTACAAATAAAATGGAATTTGATGCGTCTGCAATATTCTTAGTTTCGACCAACACATGTTTATTTTAGATATTTCTGTACTTATGATGCCTAACGAAGAATATACTCTGATTTTATCATTTGTTATTGGAAACCATTCTTCGCTCATTTTCGTATTCTGTTCCATTCTCATTTAAGCTTCATATCTATTTGTTTCTCTAACTATCATTTCGAAAAAAATCAACCGATAAAATTTGTTTGAAAACACACAGAGGTGTTGCATTTGCTCCCAATCTTCGTTCAACTGAAGCCTTGATACTGGAAATTTCAGTAAGTTGTTTTATATTTACAATATTTTCTTTTTCTTTCCAATTCCATTCCTTCTCTTGTCCGTCGGAATCATCACTGCTTGATATAGTTCTTGCACGTTTTCGAACATCCCGTCGAATGGAGCTAGCTTCACTTGAATTGGAATCATCACTTCAATAATCTACGATATGAACATTTTGATCACAGTTTCAATCTCACTAGAACAGCCCACTAAATTTTCATCATCACTTCCGTATAATACATTTAATTTAGACATGTAGTAAGGATTATTTTGAATTCTTACTAAATTCAAATATATAATATGGCATTCGTCTTGCGGAGTCACTTTTATACTGAGTACTGCTTTCAATGTACTTCTTTCTGATTTACTGGTTTGCCGACGCGATTTTGTTACCGGCGCTCTTACAGAGGAAAGAGGGGAGAGCATTTTGAACATTTTAAATAAGACAGAATCGATGCACGATTTTCGGCGTCCGCCAGAAACAGTTTTTGACGTCTTGAAAACGTCAAAGTCTACAATTGCGTATGAAATCAACAGTGTTAATGTCATGTGACTATTGCCACTCACGTAGATAACCCTTAGAGGCAATAAATTCAGAAATGTAATGAACTAGCGGAGAAAGATAGACATATTTTATCAAAAATTATTGATTGTTAAAATTTTGTAGAGAATTTGAACTGGCGCTAGAATCCTTAACAATGCTGGAATTTTTAGAGGGTTAGTTGGTTTAATGGGCAACGTGAATATATCAATAGTTATCAATAGAATAGGATTTGGTTCAAAATTGTATTAAAAACTTTAATTCTAAAATTATAGATAAGTTTGTTAATTACAAAACTTGTGGCTGAACTTTGTTTTCCACAATTTTAAGACTTTTAAGAATTTCTCATTAATTTATAATTATATTTTATATAGCCTTTACCCCAAAAACTCCGGAGCCGCGACTGATATAGGTATATAAAAATCCGGATCAAGGACCGACTGCACTTTCTATTTGATATTATGTGGAAACAATGTTAATTACTGAGATAGATTGTTTTAATAACAACCTATGTATACAGGGAGTTCAAAAATTTCGGGGCACTATCGCTAACTTTCTTATTATTAATGCTACAGATTCGGTTAAATTAGCAATGATTCAGTGTTTTTTTTAAATGTCAAAAACGGTCTTTGACACCTCTCCTTAAAAAGTGCTATGAGCAGTATAGCAGTGTAAAGTAGGTGATGAAGACAAATGCTGGGCTCCCCGTATTTGCTGTGTTACGTGTGTCAGACTTCTTACAGCGTGGGCAAAAGGTAAACGACATATGCCTTTTGCTATTCCTATGATTTGGAGGGAACCATAATATCATATTACCGATTGCTATTTTCTCTAACAAATATAAGTGGTATGATTTCTAAAACCAAACATACTGTAAAATATCTTATATTCCATCTGCACTGAGACCAGTACCTCACAATCCAGAATTACCTGTGCCTAAACCTCCACAAAACATGACACTAAGCGACCATGAAAGTGCTGATGATACCAAGGCAAATGGAGCCCTGCTATGTTGGCAGACTATTGCTGGACGCTGAAGAGAAATGTTATATATTTTCCAAGTAAGTACGTCCTTTTTTCAAGATTTATACACATATTATAATATATACTTTCACAAAATTTCATTTCTTTGTCACTCTGAAACCTTGCCTGATAGAAAAATTCTGAAAACAGATATGAAATAAGTGTAAAAAATAAATCTGAAATTTTGATGACCAGTGTTATTACAGGTCATCATCAAACCCAATATTTATGGCAACATTTTGCAAAAACAATTTATCCTGATTTATTTTACTAACGTCTACATAACCATACCTACTTTTAAAGTACATAGTTGAAAAAAAAATTAACCATCATACTTTGTCGCAAAAATACAAATGTACGAATGAATCTACCATCTAAATATCGACTCACGATATATTCTATGTAAGTATACATGTAGGTGTACCTTTATATTTCCGATGGATTCTGAAACACATGCCGTTTTATATGTTCGTCTAGTTTCCTTTAAATCTAACGTTTGTTACGATTGGATAAATGTTTTCAGAGCAGACGACGCGTCCCAACACTTACGTTCCGTAGAGACGAGAATCGTTTGCGGCGAGCCGTATTATTTCTTCTTTAGTAACTGCTCGCGCGTACAAGCAAAGGGTATTTGTATATCTTTTATATTTTAGTTTGTGCGGGCCCATTGAAAACTGCACCCCGGAAAATGTAAATACATAACGTAAATTGAGTCATGCACCGGAGATTTATCGAAATTAAATCCTGTATTTTGCAATTTATCCGGGCGTTCATATTTGTGAGAGTATAATTTCTTATGATACCAGGCGTACATATTTTCTATTCATCTCGGTGGTCGTGTATTCGCAATAATTCCCCTTAGTCGAAATTGAAATGTATCAGTATAATGTCAGTCGATTCTACAACTTTAAAAGCAAATTGGAGTGTGTTGGTCAAATTAGTGTATCTACAGGCTGACGCATTAGTGTGGCAAAGCGCGATATATCCATTGTCATATCAGTTATCAAAAAAAGTAATTTACTTAACATTTTAAAATTATTTTCATATATACAGGATGTTCCATACCACCAGGGTAAAGCAAACATACATTTTCTTAAATGGAACATCGTATATATTATTTCAGATTTACATTAAGCCCATGCTTCAAACTCCCAATATACAATTTCACTGCATGATACAGCGTGTTTCATTAGTTATGGTCAATTTTATATGCAAATCACTGTGAGTTCGAGGTCTTGCATACTGCAAACGACATAGTCTGAAATTTTTCCTTTACAAGCATAATTTTTTTATATTGGCCCATTTTTATAGTAAAGTGACATTTTTTCAAAATTGTCAAAACTGAATACAGGGCGAGTCAAAACTCAAGTACATTAATTTCTCAATTATTTTAAATGGATGTATTTTATACCATAAAAGAAAAAACAGTTTAGTTACTTTCATTTTTGTTCTCTCAATACCTAAAGTCATTAATTTCTAAGATATTTTAAAGTATTTTTAAAAAGTGAGATTTTATTTTAATATAACAAGTTAGTCATGGAAAAATGACAGTTAATACAACTACAAAATACAAACATTCATAACTTACACTAATGATTAACATTTAATTAATTAACCCAACTGTTTACAATGTAGTTCTATAATAAATGTTAAAAATATCCACCAATACAACATTGCATTCAAGCGATTGCCCTAAATTTCGTAGTATTCATTAATTAATACTCGAGAATGCTTCTCTTATTCTGTTTTTCATATCACCTCGTGTAGTTGGCGATGTTTGCTATACAAAGTTTTTTCTACATATGACCACATGAAGAAGTGAATTTTAGTGAACTCCGATGATCGAGCTAGTCACTCAATTGGTTCCTCTCTCCTCGTCCATCTTTCAAGGAAATGGTCGTGTATTAACCTAGTATGAAGTAACGAAGCTCCATCGTGCAGATACCACATCCTTTGACAGACGTTTAAGGGAACATTTTCCAATAACAACGGTAAATGATTTTCTAAAAAGTCTAAATACCTGACCATTCACTCGTCCTTCCAAAATATATGGTCCAATTGCATAATCTCCTAGGTAGTAATGAAGACTTAAGACTGTCATACTGTCATTTTTCCACGATTAACTCCTTATATTAAAATAATTTCTAAAATCTCACTTTTATAAAAAGACTAAAATATCTTACAAATTAATGACTTTAGATATAGAGAGTGGTTAATAAAAATGAAAGTAACTAAACTATTTTTTGTTTTTATGATATAAAAGGCTGATCCGTTTGAAATAATTGAGAAATGGATGTATTTGAGTGTTGACTCGCCCTGTATTCAGTTTTGACAATTTTGAAAAAATGTCACTTTGTTATAAAAGTGGACCGATATCAAAAATATATGTTTGTAAAAGAGAAATTTTAGATTGTGTTGTTTGCAGTATACAAGACCTTGAACCTACAGTGATCATTGAACATAACTTTTGAAACACGCTGTATAATTCAATCAAATTGTATATTGGGGGTGTGAGGCATGAGCTTAACCTAAATCCGAAATAATATACAGGATGTTAAGTTTAAGTAAACGTATGTCATGTATTTTCAAATGTCAAACTGTCTACAATTTTCGTAAATAATTATTTTTTGATATTTTATATTGTAACGGATATATCACTAATGGTGTCACCATGTATATACATAGTATTGATTATAAAATATTACATAATTGGCAAAAATATGCCCAGTTACTGACATACCAACGATTAAACTGATTTTTTTCGAGACATTGAAGTCGTTGAAGCCGTGTTTTTGTCAAAGAACGGTGTTCCGGCAGCGTTTTTCGACGGATCTTCAAAGTCTTAATGTATTCACTGATTTATCTTTGGACCTTTTGGGTAAAATTAGAAAAAGTAACGACAAAAGGATTACTTGATTCCTTAATCCAATGTCTTCACTGTTATGGGGTGCCAGATTGTTTTTAAAAATATTTGGTTTCTGACATCGATGGCACTGCTGTTGCTTATAAGTTAATCGCACACGTGTACACTTTTGTAGAGCAAGTTTTTATAGCGCAATCATAAAATTGCTCGTTGTGTTCACACGAAGAAGAAATTGTCAAAAAATTGCGGCTCAAAAAATAGCGCAAACTATAATTTTCCGTGACATTTTACTTGTGTTGCAAGGCCATTCACACACAAACGCCTTAGGTACGTTTTATTGACAATTGAAGCCGTAATTTTTAATATAGGCAAGTTGCAGAAACAATTGCAAATTCTGCATTCGCATATGGAGAATGTGATATTGTGCAGTGAAATCATTGGATAAAACAAGCTGAATATGGTGCAAAATGATGTGTGATAACGATGTGAGAATACAAACCGCTGCTTGCTTAGACCTTGCTTTAATACGAAAACAATAAAAAAGGCGATACAAAGCCCGCACAAAACGAAGGGTTTGGGTTAAGGGATGAATTAAAAAGCGTGATCGTTGCCGGGTAGTAAATAGCTTGTGCTGAAATGTTTTATTTAAAAAAATGACGCATCTGATTTCATGCAACTACAGAACGTTGCAAGAATCAAAAGTTTCGCGATGAGTTTAAAAAATATTTTTGCAGAGGACAGATACCGTGGCAAGGGCAATAACTTGTTATTGTATTATAATAAAAACGATAATCATTCATCAACTTCATTCTAATCATTATTTCATCATACTTTCCTCTAACTGCCCTCTCATTCCAGTACACGAACATATTTTAGTAAAAACATTATTTACAATTGAAACAATTCTTTCACTTTTAGAACCATGTTGATGAAACGTGAATTGCAAGTCTTGGTAGAATTCTCAATAAGTTTTATACCGATCAGCTAGATCTTGTCCGCTTTTCAATTTCATCATTTTCAAACATTCATTAGTATATTGTGTCCACAAGCTATTAATTGCTTTACTTCGCCAGCCGAAACTTTTAGTATGGCAGCAATGGCACATATTGCCTTTTATCTTTCTCAATTCCCTGGGCCGATCACCAGACTGAATTCCCTTTTGACGTTGCTTCTGTCCGAGCTGTTGCACCCCTATAGCAATGTTCTTTGCACTGCCACTGTCTTGTCTGGTAGTATCCTCCGTGTAGATGCGGAGCCATCTACACGGGTGCAAGACTGGATACTCTGAGAGATCGCCCGGTATCTCGGGGGCTCCATTAGCAACACCTTTTACCCCCGGTGCTATCCATCCACGGGTCGCGTAGCACCGCTGGATTGGGGTACCAGCAACTCTTGGCAGAGACCCTATAACAGGTTATTCCATCTGGGTCAGATGAGACCTGCTTATTATCTATCTATGCTTCCTATCTTAGGATAGATATGGCGGAGTTTTACCAGAGATACTAAGTCTAACACTTTTTCCTTGCTTGGTCCTACTTAGTTGTCGAAATACCTAGGGACTTTTACTAATGCAGGTGGGAAAAGTATTTCTTGATTTAGTTCTATTGGCAGTATATTTAACAATAATTGAATTACGAGGGATGTCCGGTTACTAAGATACTTTTGCGCGATACACCGCCTACGTCGCTCCGATCAGATTGACGCATTTTAGATGTGCATATGTACTGCATAGGTGGCTATTACCATTGCCTTAGGTTCAGTACAATGTGTGCAGTGACAGCCGCATAATGTCAGTTTCGATCGAAACATACTCTAAGTTTGAAGTGCGAGCGGTCATTCGTTTTTTTTTTTATGCAAATTATAAAACACCTGCCGAAATTCATAAAAAATACTAAAGATTTATATATATATATATATATATATATATATATATATATATATTACATATATATATATTACAACACATGTCATGAGTCGAAAACAAGTTAGTATTTGATGCAAACAGTTCAATAGTGGACGCACAGCTCTGAACGATGTACCCGAAGGTGTGCGAAAAAAACCATCAACAACGAAAAGGGATGAGTCCTTCTGACTTCGATTTGTTTGGGCCGTTAAAAGCTTATTTGTCGAAGACGACGACGACGTTCAAGAGGAAGTACGGCAGTATTTTACAAATTTGGATCGCACCTTTTACGAAGAAGGTTTACGGAAGCTTGTGCCTCGCTGGGATAAGTGCCTTAACATTGGCGGCGAAAACGTTGAAAAGTAGCTAACAGTACGCGCTTTTACTTGGTATATGTTTGATTTCTATAAAGTAGCCTTAGTAATCGGACATCCCTCGTACATACTGTAAATGTAAATGATGGGAGAATGAGAGCACCTATTTTGTTTCCTATAATGTTGGCAATCCTATTCAAGGAATTGAAGAGTAGAGAAAGCTTGTTTAGGAAAGAACAAATTGTGCCTTAATAATTGAATTGTGAGTTTAATTTACTAGATATACTAATCTCTATAAATATATGTGTTGATTATAATTTACCCTTTATCTTTCTTATTGAGTATTATAAGTAAACATATTTGTTAACTTTCCTTCATGTTAGCCTCATTAAGTGGTGAATAGCCATTATACCTTAGTATAATGTTTATATTTGTAGTTATAATGGATATAATGGTTAGTATTATAACAGAGGTAATTAGTTGATACCGTAGGGGAAGGGGAGTTGGTTGCTATATAAGCACATTTTAACATAAATAATTTAGTCCGCATCTTTCTAGTGTTTAGTGCTAGTTCATACTGAAGTCCGTACTATATCTAATTACCATGTTTCTACAAAAACCATTGAATTTTGAGGTAAGGCTTAAATTTTTGCTAACTCTGTTTCTTTTGTTAATTCTTCATCTCTGGCATCATACTTTTACAAACATATGAAATTCCGCACCATGTTAATCTATTTTTGGAAACTAAATTTTATTTAATGTTAGTTATTACAAATTATGTGGTTTAAAATATTCCATGTAAGGGCTAGGATGAAATGAAATTCAATACTTGCAGAAAGATAGATAAATCAATAATACAATAAGTCTAAAAGCAAAATAAAAACTAGTGTTATCATTGAACTGTGCTGAAGTGTTTGTGTATGGTATGTGGCTTTGTAATGGAAAGAAAGCAACTGAAATACGATAATTGGATTGACAGAATTGGTTATTCCGGGCGCGATCGAGTAAATAAAAGAGGCACATACCAAAAATATTCCCGTTTATTGTATATTTTATTGTAAAATCAATAATGTGATCTTTTGCAAACACGTCATATAAAAATATCTATGCTAAAGTTGCTTTCTGTTTACCCTTTCTTAAATCATCTACATCTATCCCCCCATGAAATTTGGCGTATCTATAAAAAAATATATATTTATTATGATGCAAAAAAACCAAGCTGTTACAGTCACTTACATTAGCTCGTATTTTAATCTTTCTTCTTTAGTCAGTGAAGGTCTTGTGTTTTTTAACGCCTCTTTCAATCGGCTTTGATCAATAATAACAGGCGTTTCCAAATGTGTTATCTGCAACAAAACGGGAAAGCTCAATAAAAACAGGGCAGAAACAATTCGACACTTTTTGTTCTTGCGTGTCGTTCACGTCATTGTACGTAACGGAAAAATGAAAGAGAATCAATTTAGTTTCTCCCGGTCTGAAATGGAGCCGCCATAAAGGGATAGGGGTAAATATAATGTACGCGACGTGTTTACCTTTCAGTCAAAAGGTTCTTTTCCTCTGTGTTACTCATTGAGCGTTGTAAATTAAATTAACTGAAATATAGGTGGTTGCTGGCTATTATTTCCCGCCAGGCTGGCGTAATGCGTACATCGCCAAAAAAACAATTGAAACAAATTAATTCCAACACCAAGGTAATTGTGTAATTTCAGCACATAATGTAATGGTTGTTGCATTTAACGGGATTCAGTTGATTAAAAGGCTAAAGCGCGTTTGAGAAGAGTATTGTATTGTTACCGCACATCTAATATATAGAAACAAATGCGTATACAAATCCTGCAAAATCAAATTAAGCGTAAAGGAATAGGAAGTCTAAGCATAAACGCGGATGTAATTACACAACCTTTGCATTTAATTATCTGCTCTGCAAGAAATCACATTTGCTGATAATACATACACACATACACCAGATGTTTTTAAACTATTTCGCCAAGATCTGGGATATTGTTCTACACACTTTGACATTTAAAAAAAATCATATGTCCGAAAACCTTGTGTTTCGGAGTCACGAGCTGATTTTGTGTTAAAAATACCGAGCAAAATTGAACTTTAATACGTTGACACATTAACAACTTCATTTTAATTACATTATGTTACAATCAACATGACAATCACAATGAGCGTAAGCGTAACGAATGCGTATTTGTAATTGAAACCTAAATCATTTGTAATACTGAATTGTTCACAATGAACTTAAATCTTTTCACCATAATAATGTATGTGCTCTAATACATTATCCTGAAAAGATTTAAGTTCATTGTGAACAAATAAGTATTACAAATGATTTAGGTTTCAATTACAAATACGCATTCGTTAGGCTTACGTTCATTGTGAATCAGCACTTAAGAGTAGATGTTCGAAATGACTACTTGTCGTCTCTAATCTACAGATTTCTACTTGAGGCCCTGCCTCCTAATCATACGAAAGCACATCTCTTGGCGTAATTGTAAAAGTACATCATTTAAAAGTCCTGGGAGTTCATTTTCAAAAAAATTATAGTAAGGTGCTCCTGTTAAACGATTCGGGAGAACATAGGGTCCCATTAGCAAATCTCCCACAGTATCTGCCCATCCATTAATAGAAAATTGGCGTTGATTTCCAGTTTCTAAAAGACCATGTGGAGTTTTCATCCGCCCATACACGCTTATTGTAGAAGTTTGTTATGCCAATCCCGCTTCGTCAGTGAACACAATTGAATACGGGAAATGTGGATTTATAGTACATTGTTGCAGAAGCCAGTTCTTTTAACGTAATCTGTAGGGGCAATAGTTTGAACCCGTTGAACATGATACGGGTATAATTGCTGGTCATGCAATATTTTCCAAACAGTGTATTTAGAGACTCCTTCCGCCATTGTAATAAGTTGCGTAATTGTGCTAGGATCGGTCATCTTCTACTTAGTGCAACACTCGTTTTTTTTCAAATCAGGAGTATCTACTCACTGACCTAACGGTGTCCCATTTTACTTGGTTCTTCTGTAGATGCATTCTCACACAAATTTAAATGAATTCTGCCAAACATACTCTTATCTGGAAGTCCTCTTTTGGGAAACCAATCTTGATACACACGACGTGCCTGCCTGGTATTTTTTTTTTTTTTAGTTCAACCGTACATAAAGTGCATTTCTGCTAACTTAGTATTGAACAAAAATGAATAATAAACAGAAACGGTATTAAATAATACAGTAACAAATTAAATTTTCCGACAATTAACTTAACTAACGCCAATTATTCTTTGCAGCCACATTGATTTAAAAACCGCTCATAATAATAATTTTCGAACATATGTTTATACAGTTTTTTTTAATTGTCTGAATCTATAGAATAATATCTTAGAGTTTGGCGAAGTCGGGTATTAAAAACACCCGGTATACTCACTATATATGACAAAAATACATATTAATATCTTTATATTCCCCAAAAGAATTATGATATATTAATGGTACATTGAAGTGTCACATAAAATTATAGTAACTGTCACATTCGTAAGACCCTAAAATGTTTAATTTGGAACACAAAACTGCTCTTGCTGAAAGTTATTTTAAAAACCATTGGTTTTCTTTGAACTTGGGTGTTTGATTATTAAGACATTCATCAAAACCACGCACTATACCCGAGCATTTTAATGCGACATAACCTAAAATTATTATATGCCAGTTTGGGATAAATATTACTAACAGTGGCGTTACGAATTAACAGAGATGCTCAATTTGCGCCAACAGCCAGTGGCAGGCGCATAAAAGTTTACACATAAAATAAATCGTCAATATGCTGAAGGTTGTATCCAATTTTCGCCACTGCCCGTTGGCGCTAGTGAGCAACTCTACTAATTAAGCGGTGTTATGAATATTGTGGCGAAACACAAAGCCTAGCTCAATCATAAAATTCCTGCAAAACATTATTAACTATGTTAGGTTCTATCAATCTCATTTCGTCTCATATCCTATTCCTTAAGTCTTCGATATTGTTTGGTCGGTTAACGTAGACCTTAGACTTAAGATAACCCCACAGAAAATAATCTAAAAGGGTCAAATCTGGAGATCTGGCCTGCCACTTAATTGGACCCCGTCGACCAATCCATTGCTCAGGAAAAACCGTATTGAGGTACTCACGCACAACTCGAGTGTAATGGGCCGGAGCTCCATTTTGCTGATACCTTAAGAAATCGTTTGGTGTGTCAGGATCATCTGAATCGGGGTATAATGTGGCATGACGTGGTACTCGGTCATCTTCTAATAATTCTAAATATCTGTCGCCGTTCAAGTTCCCATCAACGAAAAAGGGCCTCAAAATCTTGTTTTCAACAATACCGGCCCAAATATTAACTTTTTGAGGATATTGGGTACGACATTCCATTATCCAGCAGGGATTTTCAATATCCCAATACCGGCAGTTTTGCTTATTTACACTTCCATTGAAAGAAAACGTTGCCTCATCCAAAAATACAATTCGTTTTGAAAAGTGTGGATCGTTATTGCACAAATTCATTAGTATCTCGCAAAATTCAAGTCGTCTGTCGTGGTCATCTTCATTTAGTTCATGAACCAACTGGAATTTAAATACTTTAGGATGGATGTCTGGCAGATCTGTTTTTCCAAAGCAATACTGCGGCTAGACTTAAAGTGGTCTTCTTGAACAGCCAGTAATACATTTCTGATACCGTAAACCGACCTTTCGTAACCCTGACGTGACCTAAATCATATCTTACTGACAATAGATCGACATATTGGCTCTCTGTGAGGGTACTTGGCATTAAATATTTCGCAAACTTTCTTTTGGGTGCGCATCCTGTCCCCATAATCATCATCAGTATCTCTATTCGCACTCTTTCATTGAGACGTACCATTAAAAAAACTTATCATAATTAGTTTTGCTAAGACAAAGTAACTTCAACGATTCGGTTACTTTTTACGCACTCACGAATAAAGGGTCTCTAGTTGATTACTTTCGTCTAATAATAAAAGAAAATTTATTTAGATAAAACTTTGTACACAGACCAACCGATTTTTAGTTCCAGCCCCCTACAAAGTTTAGGCGTTTCTTTCAAATATCTTTAAACTACCTGAGCACCTACATGTTTTTCTTCTTCTTATATCAAGGTACACCAGCTGTGTACAAATTTTCATCGAAATGTGAATTTTCGGGTCGCCGGTATTTCTTTGTAAGTTTACTTAGTTTAAAATTAAAATCTTAAGAAATGATTACAAAAAAAAATTGATGCAAGAATCTGGCATATGATTTTATTATTCGGCATTCTCTTTCAGTTAGTTATCTCGATTAGTTCTTTTTCCCAAAAATCACCAAGTCTTTCCAAAATATGTGTTATAATTGTTTACAGTCTGTTTAATTGCAAAATGTTAATACGAAAATTTACTAAAAAATAACTTATTAAGAGGTATTTTCGTTCCCATGTCCTACGCTACTTCAAACTAATGAGACAATTATTAACAGCCACGCTAATGGCTCAATACTTAAATCTTGTTATAAAGTAATCAAGATAGTACCTAGCGCTTACACCGTAATCCGAATGATATTGTTATCGCGGAATGTGGCCTCAAGTAGTTAGCGGTGAGCCAACAACGCCAAGACTATCTCACTAACTCCCTTAATAAAGCAAAACTGTATCCGAATATGGCGAACGAAGAGCGGTCCAAGGCAGAGCGAAAGAGAGAGAAATTGTTTTAGAAATTGCATACGGGAGAACAATATCAGTAGACATACAGTACACATTAAGCAGATAATCTAGTTCTTCGACTTACCTCTGTCTCTGTTTCGTTCAATAAGTGTTCCATTGAGGTTAATTGCGCCGTATACAAGATACTCTGAAGATCAGCACCCGAATATCCTTCAGTGTGCTCCGCTATTTGTCCTAAATCTACGTCTTCGGCGAAACGTAGGTACTTTGATAACGCTACCATAATGGACAATCTCTCTTCCTATAGTAAAGACTTTAAGTAACTTACGGTTAATAATTTATTAAATATAAATTATGCAGCAGTTAAACGTAGGTATTATAGATCCATTTTAATCCAACGTAATTCGCTGTATTGCATTCAGAAAAATATCATTCATTAATTCATTCAATCAATTTTTTTAAGGATTTAGATAAACGAGATCTCGAAAAAAACCTACCTTCGTGGGCAAAGGACACAAAACTTGTTGATCAATTCGACCTGGCCTCAACAAAGCGGGATCTAATAAATCTGGTCTTGAAGTCGCTGCCAGAATGCACACCCCTGTCAAACTTTCGATTCCGTCTAATTGAGTCAAAAATTGATTGACCACTCTATCAGTTACCCCTGTAATATCGTGTCCACGCCTAAAATTTCGCAATTCACGAATGACACAGTTGACCACAAACACATGTAACAGACATAAGTTTGGCAAGGCACAAGTATATATAAAGAAAACTAGGTACTGCTTTCAAAATTTCTGGTTGCTAAAAGTTTCTGTAAGATGGTAGACACTTTGAAAAAAATTTATCAAAATTTTCGTGGAACCACACAGTGCCCAAGCGATTTAACTTGGTCAAAAACTGATATCTTTTTTCAAAATCGCTGAGACACGTCAACTTTTGATCGAGGAAGGTCCACTTTTGGAGTGCAAGTGATCTTTATTTTCAACCCTATAGCAGTGGGTCTGCTTATGTAAGTTGCAATACCATGTATATTTTCGAGAAATTAGCTTATTAAGATATCTATCGTTAATTCAAAAGAGAAACGTCGAAGGAAAAAAGAAATGCAATGAATATTTAATATTATTTTACAAAATCACTGCGAAACGTCAATTCTTGGTTTAAGGGAGACCATTTTTGCATAACAAATTACCTTCAAACCCTATCCGTAAGAGTTGCAACCCCAAAATGCATAAATTACATTACCTCATTTAAAAGCATATGTAAGTTTCAATACAATGGTGTATCACTTTTTGTAATCGATTTCACTGTCTTCGAGAAGTTAACCGTAGTTATTTTTAAATTAGCTTTATGTTTTAAAGTGAAAAAAATATGCATGGTATTACTAATTACATAAGCTTTTATATGAGATATCACTTGTAGTATTTGAAAATGTTGGGGTTGGTACACTCGCTGCTAGGGGGTTGAAGATATAAAGAATATTTGTTTTCCAAATGTACGATTCCCATGCGATCAAAAGTTCACGTGGCTCAGTAATTTTGTAAAAATAGGTCTCGATTCTTAAATTCTCATGGTGTTTAGTTTTCCCACTGAGAGCTTGTACTATAAAAAATGCTTGTATTAATAAAATAAAATGAGAAATAATAATCAGAAACATAAAACTACTCATTAATCTATCATCGAGATCCAACATTTGCAGGCGTATGGGATGTTTTTCATTCAGATTAGGTTCCTAAACGTGTAATGAAGGGATCAAATATTATCAATAATCCCATCGGCAAATCTTTATTAAAATTTAATCTTGCTGTCTTCCGTCTTACTGTCCTATATTTCTTTAAATCTCTATTCCTGGACTTCTTCAGACATTGGTCCAATGTGAAGCTAAAGCTCTTGCATTTTAATATGGCCATCAATTAAAACGCACACTTGCCGACATCTAGTCCGTCGCTTTCCACTAGAGGTACGAGGAAGTCTCACATCCTGAGGTTTCTCGTCAGTACGAGTTCCAGTTTGTTTAATAGTTCCTTTCATTTCCTATTATGTATAAGGAATTTTGCTCTATTTACTTGTCTGTTTATTTTCGGAAAATTCTTGACACATGTATTTGCATTAACAATCATTAACAGGATTATGATCTTCAATTCCGCCACTAAGCACACAATGATATGATAAAACTTATAGAATGGTTTAACATTTCTAAGGTTGATATAGGTCACCACTTGGCTCTTAATTACGAGTAATAACAATAAAGTAACATATATATGAATTTTTTTTCATTTTTGGCCGAAAGTAATCGTGTTCTAGACCACTGTGAACTAGTCTGACTAAAGTTGCCGGAAACACTTTCGCCTCTAGGCTTTGTGTATTTCTTCTATCCATGCATTATACCACCCATTCCCAAATACTTGTACTCCGTACCACCTGGACGGATCCTTGACCGGTTGGTCGATATAATCCTCTGGGCTCATTTTCGGTTTCGCAAAGTCTTCTAGGATCTAAGGCCCAGCTTTCACACACGATACAATACTGATATGCAGCACTTTACCCAGCCTGCAGTTTAGGTTCTCAGTGTCAACCCCAATTTTAGTGTCCTTTGAATGCACATATCCCCTTAGGAGACCTACCACTATACGAAGATGATTCCTACTACGATTTAGTAGTTCGCCATCTACATGCATTAAAGGACACTTCTATTTTCCCTCAAAGAGGCTAAATACATGTTGTTCTAATAGAGTTTAGTTCTAATTAAATAAAGACCTATAATATACTGTCAACATACCTTGGTGCTAAACTATCGAATTCATCAAAAAATAATATGCAAGGCTTCGCGGATTGGGCTCTATTAAAAAAAGAAAATTAATTGAGAAACTGCATGGATATTGTGCCATACTTTTGAAAAATATCACGAACGGCTTGCTCACTTGCCCCTATATACTTCGATAATAATTCTGGTCCCTTTATACAAATTAATCTAAGACCGCACTGTTTGGCGACTGCTCCTGCCAATATCGTTTTCCCAGTTCCAGGAGGACCATATAGCAAAAGACCGGATTGTAGTCGCAAAGGTGAATTACCGAATATATTTCCATACTAAAAGTTTAATGTTTCGCAATTTTCATAACAATCCAATTCCACCTATTACAAAATAGTAACCTACTACCTTAACAGGCCACATCATAGATTCTATTAAAATTTTCTTCGCTTCTTCCAGGCCACCAATATCGGAAAAGTCGCGATCCGTATTTGTATAGACTTTGACATTCTTCAACGATAAAGATGTTGATGTACTTATAGCGTTTAAGCAATGGTTTAAATTAATAGTTTCGGAATCTGTACATATGTATATACAATGTAATTATAAACATTGGTCGTTGCATCATCTTTTTTTTATGACAAATAGGAGTAATTGAATTTTAAAAATTTGTAATACCTTCTTTACATGATTCGAAAATGCATTTATCTATCAAATCCACTAAATCCTGTACCACGAACCCCTCTGTACTCATACTTAATAGGTCAAAATCAATGTTTTCTGTAACATTTTCGCAGTTGGAAAAGGCATATTTTAAAAAAGTTTTTCTATCAGTCTACAAAGTCAACGTGCAAAGATAACAGAGTAAATGTATTACCTATTAAATATATTCACCTTATTCAATTCATCTAGACTCAGTATTGTTTTAAATATATGATTACCTCTGGGCATAACTAGGTGTTGATTTAATTTCGATGTTGATTCAGCAGTAGCTACCAAAAGTATGAAGTTGTGCTTTAAGTAATGTTCAAAAAGATCTACTAACATGTAGGTTGCCCTAAAATGTTATTTTTTCTTCTGTCATATTTGAATTATAAAATCTTAACAACTTACAGAGAAACGGATTCTTTTAACGTTGGATCTTCTTCCACGACTTTTTCACAAATCACGTGAATATCATCAATAATTAATACCGATGGTTGATAATATATTAATTTCAATAAAATATTAGTAAATAATTTAAGAAGGGATTCTAAAGTTTTTCCTTTAATATTTTTACAACTTATTATTTCGCTATAGATATAATGCGGTTGTATTGATACTAATTCAGCAAGGTGATTTACAATAGTAGTTTTTCCTGAACCACACTTACCTGAAATAATTTGAATATATTCAAAATCTAATATTATCAAAGAAAACAATTAGTCAAAAACATAAAATAAAGGGTACATAAACAATTAAAAGTAAATCTAAATATCATTTCCAAAAAAATAATAGAAAACTCACCGACAACTAAAACATGCTCTAAATTCGGATGAGTGGTGTCTAATCCAATGTTTAAAGATGTTCTACAATGTTCTAAAATGAATCTTAAATTGGCTAAATCCATGCATACATTACTGACACTTTTTCTATCAATATCTTTATCTTCTGGTAAGTCCAATTGTGTAACAGTTATCTCGCCATTTCTAATAAAATTACTATCGACTGTACCCGCAGTAAAATTATCTGGAGTAAATTTTAACATAACTCTACTATTTGATATCGAAAACGGAATCTCTGCGTTCAATAGCACTTTGTCTTCCATTAAAGAATTGGCTAATATTGACTTGAATTGTTGTTGAACAACTTGGGGATGATACGCATTAGTAAAAATTTCTACTTTTGTAATAGTTCCAATATTTACATCTGAGTCTAATATAACTTTGGCACCACGTTTTAATTTATAATATCTTAAAATAGCAACATCAATAAAGAGAGGAATAAAATGCGGACACTGGGATATAAAATTTATCTCGTCTAAGGGGCACAGCCTTACAATAATATTTGTTTGTTTGCCAACGGTTTCATCATTTTCAGTTAGTAAGTCTATAGGGTGCATAGTGAAGAATTTATTAACAGAATCCATTACAATACTTGGAGGCAACCTATTTTTCGGTGCATATGCGTTAAAAGGAGAATTAAATTGAATGCTTTCTAAATCGTTTGTGGTCAATACGCGAAATACGAATGAAGAAATATTAAATTCTTTGTGCCGTTCCAAAATATTTTCATTGATAACGGGCTGTAACTTAAGATAATTAAACCATTGCTGGTTCCAAGTATCACAGAGATATTCTGACTTTTTACATGTTTTTGAAATCGGCGCCTTTATTGCAACTTCAGTTAGATACTCTAGGCGTCCGGGACTCGTTGGCTTAACGCCACCTGGAGATGAATAGACACAATAATTATGAAGTGTTCAACACGAATAGCAAATCCTTACCGATATCTACTTTTACGTAAACAGAATCTGATATCCAAATAATAACCTTTTGATTATTACTTACTATTCGTATTTGATTTAAAAGAGTATCTTGTATATTTTCAGCCATTAATTCCTTCAAAAATACAATATTTTGAATATTTAATAATCAATGACAAGGCCACTTTACCAATATTTCCAAATCATCCTTATAGGAAGGGGATATTTCTAAACTGAAAACATTTGGTATATTTTCATGTTGAATGAATGTTAGGAAGTCATTTTCTTTCAAGTCCAATAAATTAGCATAAACACCATTAAGGCCTATTTCATTTTCTTTCAAACTAGCTAAGTGATTGCCCAATGAAAAGTAGTAGATCTTATCTTCAAATATTATTTTTCCTATATTCTAGAATATATTCATAAAATATTGAACAAGCACATCTTGGTACGTGGTAAAATGAACCAAAGACTTACGCTTTGTTGTAGAACTTTCGAATGTTTATCTGACAAATAACAAAAACAATTTTTTGAGGTTATATACTTCACTTTAAATTCTCTTTCAAACGGCATCGTCAACAATAACACATATTTCACTTACGTCGAAACTAATCTTTTTTGGGAAACCAATTTTCAACACATATCAAATTAACCTTGTTACAATTTGACAAACGACCCACGTATATATATCAAAACCACATGTTTAATAGTTAATATTTTACACGACAGATGTCTTGTACCCCACTTATTTTTTTCTGGCCAATCATTTTGCCAGACTGCACTAACTGTCCATAGATTTCAAAACAACTGAAAAATCAAAAAGGAGCCAAGCGTACAGTAACGAACTTTTCGTTCTAGTATAATACATTAACTTATATGTGCCAATAATCAAGATCTGTACACGTACAAAAAGGTAATACATATTAGTTCATTACTAACTACGTTAACATAGATTTAAAATAATAAACAACCGAAATTTTATGCTTTTAAATTATAACTGAAACCGTTATATGGAACTAACGGCCTCCATGTTAGGGGTTAAAAAAAATATATTGGGTCGTTAGTTGTATCTAAATATCAACATACTTCCTAGTAGTAAATACTGGACCTATTTAATTTTCATTGTATAAAAAAATATTTACAAAGGCGTGTTTGCAAAATTGGCGGCAAATGATTGTTATAATGATAGTAACGCTTCAAAAAATTGAATGCAGTATAAACTAGTGAACTTGTGCCATGCTATTTTGTTTTATTTTATGTTTGTACTGAATTTTATACATCAGTTATAATTGTTCTCAGGAATATTTAACGACCATGGCTCCAACAAAATTGACACGACCAATAGTGCCTTCGATTACTGGCCGCAGTATACCAACAAGAAGTAAAGGCACAGGTCAAACAACAGTTCTTACAAAGGATATGAGAGGGAAAAGAAAAGCTGATGGATCGCCAACCAAAGAGAAGGGTATAAAACGATCAGCATTTTGTGATGTAACGAATGCAATTTCAAAAGTAAAGAGTGTTGATGAAAAAGTGAACATATTGACAAAAAACCACATGGTTGTGAAGAAGGTGACGGTCCATCAAAGGCTATTACCCTCAGTTAAGACTATAATTAAACCAAAACAAAATGAGAATTTAGGACCTCCACCAGCACCTGGAAACAAGGTTCACACAAGAGCATCGTCTCGCCATGTTGCCCCAAATGAAACAGCCCAAAAGCCTAAAGAAGTTCTAAAGGAAAATGCGGCAACAAAAAGAGTGAAGACGAGATTGAGCAATGAATTTGAGAAGACTCGTGACTCACTTTATTCTACTGCATTGGAAGAGATGTAAGTTAAAAAACACTTAGCATAATGGTATAATAACAGAATAAATTTTACAGAAATGTATCCAACAATAGTAATACTAGCAAATATAGTTCAACAAAATCATCTCCTGAAACTTGTCTATCAGCAAATTCACCTTGTCGATCTAATATAACACTAGTAGCTGATCAAATGGAAAAACAATTAAATTTAGGAAATCGGGAAGTCCCAGTAAATGTAAATGACTTTGATAAGGAGAATTGGGACGATATTTTCCAAGTTTCCCATTACGCTATGGATATCTTCAACTATTTTAAATCAAGAGAGGTAGTAATATTAACTTATTTCTGATTTACTATGTTACAATTAACAATTTTACAGACCAAGTTTGCTATAAGTGATTATATGGATAGACAAGTCTGTTTAACAAAGTGGATGCGTCAGTTATTAATTGACTGGATGGTGGAAGTACAAGAAAGCTTTGAGTTTAACCATGAAACCCTATACTTGGGTGTGAAACTAGTAGATATCTATCTTAGTAAAATGACTGTAGGAAAAGAAACGCTGCAATTAGTAGGGGCTGCTGCAATGTTTGTTGCCAGCAAATATGATGAGACAATACATCCAACGGTTGATGACTTCTTGTATATCTGTGATGGCGCTTATACGCGGAAGGAATTGCTCAGAATGGAAATCAATTTATTGAAAGTATGTGATTTTGACTTGGGAATTCCCCTAAGTTACAGATTCTTGAGAAGATACGCGAGGGTGGGTTTCTACATTATACATACTGTGAAGTTGTTTCTAATTGATTAAATTTTAGTGCGCAAAGGTAACTATGCCCGCGTTGACGTTGGCGAGATATATATTGGAAAATTCACTTATGGAATATGAATCTATCATCATACGTGACTCAATTTTAGCTGCCGCTGCACTGTATCTTGCTTTACAAATGAAAAATACAAGTGGATGGACAGAAACACTTCAATTTTACACTGGTAAAAATAAATTTCATTTTACGATTGCATGTGCTTGTTCAAAATCCAGGACAAGAACATATTATTTACTTTTTTAATTATTATTTATACCCGATTCCATTCATTTTGTAGGTTACACACTAGAAGAGATACTGCCAATAGTTCATCTGCTAAATGACTCCCTACATAAGAAACCTAAAGAACAAACAATGACAGTTCATAATAAATACTCACACAAAGTATTTTTTGGTGTTGCTAAAACTCCACTGATAGCAAATGAAGATTTGAAGCCATAACATATGTATACAATGTTTTACACGTTATATTTTACAATTTGCTAGACCAATGTTGAACTGAGATTCTACTATACATTTCCAAAATATGTACATATTTTGTATGTGTTCAATTTTTACAATACCCGACCGAAGTGGTCGATTATTTTATAATTTTATATTGTATAATTTTTACTGTTTTAAAGGTATATGTAACACGTAATTGTATGTTAAGTGCTAACATGACATGTATTCCATACTTTTCTGGAATATATTTTAACAATTGTCTTAATTTAATTGCCATATAATAGTAGCTGAATTTTAGTTGTATAATTATCGCTAACATTGTGACCTTTATTCCACCATGGTATATATATATCTAATATTAAGACAGATTTAGACTTAACATTGCCATTAGTTGTTGACAAACATGTGCTATATTTTATATATTTAAAATTTTATAAAAGAAGATTGTATAATTTTATGTACAATTTTTGTCAATGTATTTTCTCAATTTAGTATTCCATTCTTTACATGACTGTTATGAACTATACCAAATTTTATCTCATGGTATATGTGAACCTATTTAATAAACTGATATACATTATTTTTTTGTTTTCTAATAAAGCCCAAATAAAATAAGTAAAACCTTAAGTTCTTCGAGTATATGTGGCAAATACATATATTTACTTTAACTAAATTATATAACATTAAGAATTATGGTTCAAAAAGCATTATTTTATAACCGTATGACATTTTGTAATTTTTCTTACGTTTTATACAATGCGCGGGATTGGAAATAAATAGTGAAATCTCCAATAAGCGAACACCCATAGCACCGTAATTTTCGTCCGCTTAATAGAAATAATACAATTATATTTTTTATTCCGTCCTTTATTGACATTTATTCGTCTAAGAAGTGTGACAATGCAAAAATAAATATCCGTTACAATAAATAACAGTAATAAAATAAATAATATGTACGTAATGCCTCTTATATTTTAACAAAAAAAAATTGTTTGTGTCTAATTTCAAATAGGACAACGTAATACGCTTCAAGACGTGTAGCTAAGTCGAAAGCCTTATAATTATCACACTTTCGTGCAAATAGTTTGATATTCCTGGCTGCAATTATGGCATCTTGTGGTATTTCTACTGGACATTCAGGTTGCACATTGATGACCATTTCACCAATCACTTCATCGTCTTCCCATTCAGCTAAGACTTCTAAGTTACCGATCACTTTGATTGCGTTTAACATTCGCCCATATACAGCCAGGGGGATTTCATCCTCAGGTTCATATTTTGAAAAATTAACAGTGACTAAATCGAAACAAATTTAAGTCCTTGGGATGAGATTCTGTAAAAAGAGAGGGGTAAGCTTTTGCATCCGTAATTTTCAGTTGAACTGTAGAAGCCATTCTTTCATAATGTCGCACGTCATCCACGCTTTCCTATTATATTTCCAATCTACAGGTAAGGCTTTAATAGGAAGCTTCTAAAATTCCCAAAATCGAGCTGACCAGCAATTTTTATTTTAGTCTCGCTCTCTTTACACAGTGCAAAGTTGTTAATCGATCTTCAACCTTCCACCACAACATTTTCCTCCTTTTAGGGTGAGGGTCTTATTAGGAAGTGTACGAAAAACAATCCGGTTTCATCTGCGTTATAAATATATTTAGGTCGTATTTTCTAATTATTGAAAGAATTCTGTTCGCAAATTCAGCTACATCATTTTTATTGACACTTGCAGATTCTCCAGAAATTGATTAAAAACTATATCATGACGAGTTCGAAATTTTTCTAAGTAATCGTTTGCGTAATACGTATATATTTCAAATGTAATAATTAGAAACGATACCAATAAAAGTGTCCGCTTAATAGAGTTGTCCGCTACTAGATTTCACTGTATATTATTTTCTGAAACCATTAAATGCCTAAAGTATTGCAGAAATTCGATATTACTTACATCTGTGTAAATATTGCTGAATGGTGAAACACCTCGATTTTTATTTAAAAAAAGGTGACTGAGAACCGATGCATGCTGTTTTACAGGAATTCATTAATAGACGTGCGTAAGGGTATTACACAGAAGTGAATGGGATAAACTTTGAACACTTAGTGTTGTTAATTATTAAATAAACTCACAATTTCCTAGTAGCCGGAAAAATTATCAAAATACTAAATTTCTCGAAAAAGAATTAAGGAAATGTTAAAATTTTTACACGAAAGTAACCGCCCAAGGGTGTGCTTTTATATGAGGCAACCCTGTTTAAAATTTAAAAAAGGTAGGCACCTCTCTTAAGGGATGTAATCCCAAGAGGCTTTGAAAAAAATTTCTTCGTGTACCAAGGTGTTTTTTTACATGGTCTCCTACATAAATGATACTTTCGTGTGCTTTTAAAATTATATAGAACGGAAATATAGTGGCGAAAACTTTTATGGTTTACAAGTATAATATACTATGCATTAGTGTAAGAGGGGAGGAGTGGGAAACCTTAGCTTACCCCGTATATATAATACTCCTATATTGCGGGTCGTGTCAAAATCTTATGGAACTAGTTTTCACCAAGAAAATGAAATAGGCGATGCTAATATTCCACAACTATTCCTACATTCTATCTCAGTTAGCAAAAAACGGATCTGCGCCAGTCCAGAAGTTCGCAGAAGTGTTTGGTGCTAACTGAGATATTCGATGTGTTCTGTCTCGTTCTGATTTCGGAATTTTCTGGACGGAACCCGCAATATAGGAGTATTACATATATGGTTTACCCCAATGAACTGTCAGCAGACAGTATATGTTGGTCAAGGATAAGGAAAGAAAAGATAGGTCATTCTCTAACATTAAAAAAGATAGATTTTGTAGTATCTATACTTACGTCACCGTCCTATTAAGAAAAACTGTACGGAAATCTGTAAAGGTGGAAAAGCGATGAATTCAAATATTCCGAGGAAGTTCTTTCAAATTAAATATCAACTAACCAAATAAGTTCGTACGGTTTTTGTATAGAGTGCCATGAATATTTCTTCAGTTGCTGATCGATAGCACTTGTTTGTTATCTGTCATCTACATACACATTCTGTGTTTTTTTGTTTAATTCCTAGTTTTAAATAATTGAAAATGGCAACGAACAAAACTTTAATTCAAGGTGGTTTACTCTATCAGTACAAACATGGTACCAAAGCTGCGGTGGCGGCGCGAAAAATATGTACCGCTTTCGGAGATGATGCCGTAAATGATGAAACAACACAGATGTGGTTCAAAAGAATTTTTTCGGCAGTTCTCAGCTTGACCGATGAAACACGTCCTCGGCAACCGAAAATCATTAACAACGAAGATATTCAACCGATTCAATATGAGTGATAAAACCATTCGTTTGCACCTTCATCAGCTAGGAAAGAGGTGTAAGTTAAGCAAATATTTCACGCAACGATAATGAACCAATTCTTGATCGCTTGTTAACCTGCGACGAAAAGTGAATATTTTACTAAAATTCTAAGCGTTCGTATCATTGGTTATCTCCTATTGATTCGGTACCACACACTTCCAAAGCTTCCTTGCACCCAAACAATGTGGACAACAAAAGGAATTGTCCATTATGAGTTTTTGGATAGGGGTCAAACCATTACTGCTAACTGGTATTGTAAACAGCTTCAACGAGTACAAGCAGCACTCATCCAAAAACAGCCTTATTTGATCAATTGAAAAAAAAAATGGTATTCTTACTTCATAACGCCAGGCCGCATATCACAAGAGTGACCCTGGGGAAAAATTTCTGAACTTGGCTGAGAAACATTACTACACCCTCCATATTCTCCCGACATTTTGCCAAGTGATTACCACTTTTCTTTGTATCTTGGCAACTGTATGAAGCATAGACAGTTCAAAACTCGAGTTGATGTAATAAATGCAGTTCGGCAATTTTTTAATTCCAAATCCACAGAGTTCTACAGTACCGACATACAAAAATTGGTGTCACGGTTATTGTGTGTGATGGTAATTGCTTCGATGAATGATGGCGTATTATTGTTTCTTAATAAATATTTATATTTTAGCATTAAAAACCCCACGATCTTATTTATTTACCTGATGTAGGTGGTTTTTACTGAAGGGCTAGTGTTACCATTTTTTACCTCATCTTGTACTTTAAATTTAAACATTTACAATTACATTTTTCCATACAGATACTTACTTGGATATAGAATATCATTGTCTCTTAGAGGTAAATGCTCCATGTAGCATTTCCTTGTAGTTGTAGCAAATCTACATTGTATTTGAGTATATAAATATTTAATAATTCATGCGACAATTTAAATTTACTATTATTTATTTTTTGAAAGTTATATCACTGTATGATTTTTCACACCATCTAATAATTTCACGCCCGAACAAACGAACACAGTAACAAAAAGATATCAAGCAAGAAGGGGCGCTGCAAAACCACTAATTACTAAACTAACTTTCTGCGGCGCGGATGTTTTGTGGCGCCAACATTCCTATTTTTGAATGGCAATAACGGGCACGCCACTTTACAGCTATAACGGCGTCAATGTGAACTCGCCTTCAGGTGGTTAATAATATTGATGCAACGGTAGTTAAAAATCGCGTTTTTTAATTTAAAATCCAGATGTTTTACCATTCAGCAATATTTCAACATATTAGGATAAAATTGAATTTATAAGATACTTTTGCTCGTCATTGTATATCAAAGAAAATATTCGTATATACTGGAGACGCATATATATTATTTTTGTATAAATTCACAATATAAAACATTCGATACATCGTACATACGCTTTTTAAAAATATATTGACTGGTAACATACTGCATATAAAAAGTATATGAACATTATGAACAATTTAGTCTTGTCGTGACAAGAATAGTTAATAATATTATAATAAATGTATACCACAGAAATAAATTCGAGATATAAATCATATTTTTTCATTTAGAGTTAAATTACAGTTTAATATCTCCATTAAAAGAATACTATGCATTAGTTTTACGTTTCTCTATACGCTGACACCTTATGCAAGCATCAGAGTCCTTCCAACACGATGAATGAAAACAGGTTCCACATTTATCACATCGGGATACTATTCTTTGTTGCCATGGAAAAATAATATCCGGTTTCTGACAAATTTCACAAATAAATCCCCTTGCATGACACAGCTACAATGTAGTAAATATTAAATTTCAATCTAAAAGACAATTGGACAATGGACTAGTATATACCTCACATTCGTGTATGTGGCGCCAGCAAACTTCAACCAAGAACCTAAGCTTACTTTTCATTTCACCACTTCGTATACTGACCAGATTTTCCAAGGAATACATATCAGGATCACTTACAATAGATTCCTTCTCTGATGTAAGACAATCGCGTATACTGTAAGTGAAAACTTATAAAAAATAATACATTGTCATTTACTGCTTATTACTTTTCCGCGAATCTACAATTCATTATGTAATCCTTCATGTAGTGTAAACCTATTGCATACTTCCTAACAATTTCTAGATTCTTAATGCGTTTCATAATGGTTTTATTTATTTCAAAGATTCGAAATAATGGATCAGTATACATTTGTTCTATTAATCTATAAGAAAATGTAGATACTGGATACCTGAATTGTAAAGAAAAATAAGTATATATGTAAATGTATAAATACCTTAAGCAGTTTAGTTATAGTTTTATACCTAACAAAATCCCATTTATGAATTATCCTAGCTGGTATTAAAGACAGTTGATTTGTATGACATCCCGTGCAGAAATAACGACCTAGGTAATGGCAGTATCTAAATTTGGAAGCATATTGTGGTGCCACACGCATTCCACAACCAGCACAACGGTAATGTTGTCTACTCATTAACAGCTTGCGTCTAAAATTAAAAACCTTGTATTACCACAAATACAATATTTTCAATTAATTTTATTACGAAGGAGCAGAATGTAAGGTTAAGATAAGTTGCGGTCTTGGGGGCGCCCATTCTCTGGTACCTCTTAAAGGAGTAACCGGTATATCTTGGGAGTCGTCTGGGTTTATTGGCCAGCTCTTTGGTAGTGGTAAAAGTGCCTGCGGTGCGTCTTCTTCTGATACTAACCACTCTAACTCTGAAGCTCTAAAAATTGTTGACAAAATAAGCCCTTTTAGCTATTTCAGATAATTTATTTACCTTGGTAATTGCTTCTCATTAAATTTACTTATAAGTGATAGAGCCACACCTTCCGCCGAGAGAATGTCAGACGCACCATCGGGAGCTCCTCGTGGTCGCTTCAGTAAATCAGCCTCTGAATATAAGGAAGCCATAGACATTGAAAGACCAGAGTTCTCTGTTAGATTAGATGCTTCATTTATTTCTACATCATCAACACCATCTGAACTAACACTTAATGTGCAACTGCCAACCGATGATG
Organism: Osmoderma eremita; assembly: GCA_031763485.1. Lineage (NCBI taxonomy): Eukaryota > Metazoa > Arthropoda > Insecta > Coleoptera > Scarabaeidae > Osmoderma > Osmoderma eremita. The sequence continues at coordinate 8,130 of JARFOC010055230.1, read as the reverse complement.
AATAAGGACTACTCTCTGTGGTATTTGCTAAAAATATATTTCATTAATCAGAAAAAAATTAAATTTTGCGGCGTATCAAAATTTTTAAAAAACACTTTTTTTATACCTATTATCACTAGTGACGCAACGAGTGCGTGTTGTTGGGAATCGAGTAACTCATATACAATCCGTTGTCAAAAGAATCGAATACGCAGATTCGAGTCTAACACTCGAGTAGTTGAACTTCGAGTCTGGACTCGAGTCTGTCTACGCATTTAAAGTGATATAAAAATTCGATATTTTAACGGCTTTCAGCAATTATTTTGTCAATTGCACAGCAATTGCTGTTCTACATTCTACTAGGTTGTGCAGTGAATTTTAAAACTCTACTTTACTTAACTCTTTCTTTTGTACTAATCTTTCAATTTCAAGGCCCATTCTATGAGCAGTTCATTTGAGACGTTTCACTACTCCAAATAATTCTTCAACTTCTTATTAATATTACAATATCATCAGCATATTATGTTTTCTATGGTAAAGTAGTCCCGTTCTATTCACAACTATTGGCGACAATGGGCCCCTTTGACGTAAGCCTGTTTCAATCGGGAAACCCTGTGATACTCTTGTTGTAAAACGTGTACTAAGCAAATTGCTTAGTACTTGATAAAACATCGAAACGAATACCTCTTCTATCATTAAGGAGTAAAATAATTCCAACGAGTATAGGTACGTCTCCAGATTTTGAGCAATAACGCGATATTCATTTGTTATTAGGGTGGACTTTTTCTATAGATTATACATGGGTGAAATCAATTTTTTTGCGCAAAATGTTGAAAGAAACAATGAAGGACGGTTTACTGTCTTACTCCCATTTACCGAAAATGTCTGTATTGGGAAAATCGCGAGAAACAAACTTTAAAACGATTCTACACTCCGGATTTGAAAGCAGCCTACATTACTCAGACATGAGTACCTCGCTTTAGGACCCACAAAATGAAGTGCATGAGGACATACCGCATTTCTACCCACCACATCACGGGGTTGTAAAAGTAAAAACTGTGACTACAAAATTAAGAGTCGTTTTTGATGGTTCAGATGGACATCTTGCGAAATTTCATTGAATAGTATATTGTTACCCGGACCAAAACTGCAGCAGTTCTTAGTCGACATCATTGCTCGGTTTCGAACACTCAAATACATATTATCGACTGATATTGCAACGAAGTATCGCCAGGTTGTCATGCATCTAGACTGCACACCTTCCCTACGTATTTTATGGGGTGAAAGTAAGCAAGAATCCATTAAAACCTATGAATTAAGAGTATCCTATGGAACAACTTCAGCATCTTTCCTTGCAATTAGAGATCTTCAGCAACAAGCCACAGAAAAAAAAAACTATAATCTCCCCATTGGATCCAAAGTCATCTTACGAGACAATTACTGGTCTCTATCAGCAAAAAACAATGTAAAGAGTGTCACACAAATGTGCTTCAAGGCCAAAACATTTAGTGGGAAATCTTTCTACATATAGAACCAGGCCAAGAAGACTGTTTAAGAATGAAGGAAAAAGACTATAAAAACCCTGCAGTTGCGGTACACACATAGTCTGTTCTGATTCATATCAAGACATCGCCCACCTAATTATGGCTTGAAAGTGTCGTTAAATTTTATAGTTTGAAGGTGTAATTAAATTGTAATGTGTAATGAGTATTTTCATTTCCGTTAGAAACAATTAATGCCTGTACAGGTTCGTCTGACTCTAAATTCCAAGAATCCTGCACACTGCCACTAAACACTACAACTTTTCCTTTTCGCCATCCCATGTGCCTGCTTAAAATCAATAAAAATTGCTTCTGTCTCTAACTGATGTTTGTGATTCTTCGCTCATAATTCCCTCAAAGTGAATATTTGCTCTACTACACCTCCGCCTTTCCGCGAGTCACACTGATGTTCTCCAACTACTTAGTTCATGCTAATATTTACATGATTTCTTATGGTTATTGCCAATAAGTTTCGAATATCTGGGAACAACTATAGAAGACACAGGAAGATAGGAAATTGAACTCACTAAGAGAATAGAGAAGGCCAATAAAGTATACCAAGCAATGACAAAATGCCTTATAAATAAAAAAGAAGCAATGAAAGTTTACAAATCTTACGAAAAAAAGAAATAACGTGGTTGAAGAAAAAAGAATATGACAGTGGACAGAAAGAATGAGATCAATTTTATCCAGAGTTGAAACAAAGCTGACCTTACACCCTTGTGGGAAATTTAGGTATTTTTACTATATATATATAATGCCAATATCTTATAGCTGTATTAAACAGGTACAAAAAAATAGTTTCAACAAAAAGTCCATACTTATAACATTTAAAACATATTGTGCTTTGAATGGCATATACGCATTACATCATGCCAAAAATGAAAGGATTTACTACTAACACCAGATGGAATCGTGTTTATGAAACCAAGGATGTAGTGAAAAGTACTTGAATATAATGAATGGTTTGAAGAATCAAATATACCTAGTTCAGAACTCATCACATCACTAATCACAACTTACATTCGTTCTTGCTATTATTGGTGGTAGCACTACTAAGCAAACTCTTTTGCTTTTCTTCAAGTTTTTCTCGCCTTCGAAGGCGAATGCGTTGTTTGAGATGGTTAATTTCTTCATCACTTTCTTCTGCATGCTCATCAGCTAATTTTAAACCACGTTTACATCGAATTTGTTCCATGGCAGAGATCATTGCTTCAGATATACTGAAATGTGCATTTTCTCTATCCAATTCAGCATTAGCTCTTGTAAACTGACTAGATGTTAAGAAAGAAGTTAGTGTTTGGCCTTGTACCGGACGTGGAAAATACCTATAATAAATTGAGTTAAATGTGAAACCAACCAACAACTTAATATTTAATTTACCCTGTGGACATTGGCAAAACACTCATACCTCCATCTTCGATAAAAGTTTTCTTTGGCTTATTTTTGAAATCTTTTTCTCCAGATAATGCATTTGAAAATCCATAATCTGGGGCTGATCTTGCAAGTGGTAAACATCGGGTAGGTGATCTAGAGGTTTGTAATGTATCTATATCCAAGGAAACTGAACAATGTTGTGAACTCGTACATGGAACAGTGTGCTCAATGATATTTTCATTATTTATAATCACATGCTTAATTACATTACTCTCTGGCGAAGACTTATAGGAATTCTGCTTTTTATCAATTTCATATTTATGCTCATTCACTGAATTTATTGGCAAATTAGAAGTATAAGATTTTCTAACTTTATGCACTGGTGTTGATGGATTTGTATAGCTTTTCGTGTTGCAATAAATTTGGCTATTCCTGATACTTAGATTAGGTAAACTGGTCCAAGCTCTGAAAGCTCCTTTTATAGTTTGATTTTTTGATAAATTTTCATTGGCTTTCTCCAAACTAGATACTGTTTTATATATATCTTTAGCTTGCATTCTTTTAAAATGAGTATCCGGAAATGAAGAACTTCGTCTATGTATTCGATGAGAAATAGAGTCATTTGCTTTGTTTAGAAATAAACAAGGATCAATTTCCATTAACAAACTTGGTTGATTTCGCTCTACTGCTCTTAAGCAAATTAAAGTTGCTTCAGCATATTTACTTTGACATAAGTATGCTTTAGACTGATAACATGCCAATACATGAGTCTTATCAGAAAGCAACCATGACAATTTTTGAGAAAGAGAATGATTTTCAATAGCACGGTACAGCCATATTGATGCTTTATCGTTTTTATGATGTTGCGGTATATTTGGTTTATATTCACAATCCAACATTAATGTTGACTTTGTACTATCTGGGTATAACCATTCTAAACCTTGTATAAAGTGCCAATATCCAGACACGCTCTAAAATTAATTACACATATAATTTTCTATATTGTACAAATACCATAACATTACATTTTCACAACTTATTTTACATCCGTGTTTAAATATTTTCTCAATATCTACATGTAATCTATTTAATCCCCCATATATTGACCATAAATTCGCCACCTGACTAAATAGTAATCCTTCAACCGTGGATTTCAAATCACGAAGTAGTTGTCGGTATTTGGCGAGATATTGACATGATTCACTCATTTTTGTTTAAATTAACATTTGAAATGTGTTTCTTATCAATGAATCACTAGTAGAGAGTTGTCTCCTCGGTTCAGGACAATGAAATTAATAATGAAGACCACTGATTTCTGACAACGGTGAGACGGTATCCTTGTATGTGGTATCTACTGTGCACACGGTATATACTGTGGTACAGGGTGGTACAGGCATATATATAATACTCCTACATATATTGCGGGTCGTGTCAAAATCGTATGAAACTAGTTTTCGCCATAGGGATGAGAGGGTTATACAGTTTTGGCACGTTTTGGCAACAAACAAAATGGCCGCAAGCCTAAGTAGATTCTGGCGCACCAACCGACATACTTGTGAAAATCGCGTCAAACATAACCTAGATATAGCACTTTTCAGATCGACTTTTTGGTACTTTCTTTTCAATTGCTCACATTATGAATTTTTTGAACTCAGGGAAACATGTACTTTCCGTTAATATGCATATAAATCGCCAAATCGACGGTCCCTATTTGGAAGTTCAACCAAAAATTCATCTTTGAATACTTGTTTTCAACTAGTTTATTGTAGTTGATCATGATTATTGCATTCCTGTTACACTTTCTTCTTCTTCGGACAATAATTTCATCACCCCGTCTCTGTAACCAACACAAAATGAAGAAGCGCCGTTGTCAATCTTAACAATTGAAATCTTTATGTTTGAGTTTATACGTTTTTTAGATATGTCTATGATTTCTGCTAATTAAACATTTTGTTCAATATTTCCGCCTAATGTTTAATTTAACAGGTTTTAGTCTTTTACTGTGAATATTAGGACTGTTGGCGAAAATTTTTTTTCTCGGAAATAATTAAAAGTCGAATTGAAAATGTAGTCAGGGCATTATTAAATTAAATGAGAGATGTAAATAATAATCGAAATAATAAACAAATACAAATTAATGTAGGTATACAAATATAACAAATAAATTAATAAAAGAGTCGAGTGGTTTTTTGCAATTCACAGAACAACGAAGTAAAAGCGACGTCTCATGCGACACAAAAGCTTTGTTTTGGTTTCGAAAAATAAAGATCCTTGGATGTCAGACGCAAGCGCAGTTGATGAAAAGCGTTCTGGTTTTGTGCAAGTCCGTGAATATCCGCAGCAATTCAAGATGTTTTGCATCTACGCATTCTGTCCGGCGCAGTTTTATGACACCTTCAGATTTAGGGATTTAGGAACCAAAACAAAGCTAAAGGAAACCAATTCAACATGCCCTAAAAGTTCGTTAGTTTGCGCGCTCAATTGACGCATGCGCAGCGACCGCAAGGTGTTCTTTTTTTTTTAGTGTCGTCTGTAAACTGGCGCTCTCTGTGAATCAAAAATAATGCCTTGAACTGTGGACTGAAAGTCTGTGTTTATTTAGAAGGCCGTGTATGGTAATTAGGACAAGAGGAATACACCGTTAGATGTCGCCTGCTAGCTTAATGGATTTCTAATTTATCAGTGTTTCAGGTGTCACTGTATGTTAACATTACATTGCAAAAATTATTAATCGTTTATTGTTGTGATTGACAAAGTGAGTTTTATAAGTCAATAAAGCATTTTAAAATGGGTGTAGAAAATACCGACGTTGAAATGAAAAATGCCGACAGCCCTCCTGGCGTAGAAGCTGGAGACTGCAAAAGGGATTTGGACTTACAGAGTTTACAAGAAATTCGAGAACATGCTCGTCAAATTGAGAAAGCCGTGTCCAGTAAGGAAAATCGATTTATATCGCGCGTTCTGCGCTGCTTGCCAAACACTAGACGAAAGTTGAATGGAATTGTTTTAAGAGGTCTGATTAGTCAGATCTATCCAGTTTCCGAAAAAGAATGTTTATTGGCATTTGTAGAAGAAGCTGCTGGAAGCTCAGATGTAGAACAGAACACTAGAGCTCGATCAGCAATAAAAACGCCAGTACCCGAGGTAGATGTATATATACATTTACTAATATTAGTGCGTTTAATTGATACCCAGAAATTAGATGAAGCTACAAGATGTTCACAAGCTCTGATGAATAAGATTACCAACCAAAATAGACGTACTTTAGATTTAATAGCTGCCAAATGTTATTTTTATCATTCAAGAGTAGCTGAGTTAACCAACAGACTTGATACTATCCGTGCTTTTCTACATGCCCGATTACGTACTGCTACGTTGAGAAATGATTTTGAAGGTCAAGCAGTGCTGATCAATTGCTTGTTGCGTAATTATTTACATTATTCTCTTTACGATCAGTCTGACAAGCTTGTAAGCAAGTGTGTCTTTCCTGAAACAGCTAGCAACAATGAATGGGCTAGATTTTTATATTATTTGGGACGCATAAAATCTGCAAGATTAGAATATAGTGTAGCACACAAACACTTAGTTCAGGCAATGCGGAAAGCACCACAAAATGCTGCTGTTGGATTCCGCCAAACTGTGCAGAAGTTCTTGATAGTGGTAGAACTGTTACTTGGAGATATTCCAGAACGTCAAATATTCAGACAAGCTAGTATGAGACATTCATTAGGATCATATTTTCAGTTAACTCAAGCTGTACGCATGGGAAATTTACAACGGTTCGGGGAAGTTTTAGAAAACTTTGGTCCTCAGTTTCGACAGGATCATACTTATACATTAATTTTACGTTTACGACATAATGTCATTAAAACTGCAATTCGTGCAATTGGTCTCTCCTATTCAAGAATATCTCCCCAGGATATAGCAAAGAAATTGGGTTTAGATAGTGCAGAAGATGCCGAATTCATTGTAGCTAAAGCAATCCGGGATGGGGTTATTGAAGCTACATTGGATCCAGAAGGGGGATATATGCGCAGTAAAGAAAGCACAGACATATATTGCACAAAAGAACCTCATTCTGCTTTTCATCAAAGGATATCATTCTGCTTAGATTTACATAATCAAAGTGTTAAAGCTATGCGTTATCCTCCAAAGGCTTACGGCAAAGAATTGGAATCTGCTGAGGAACGCAGAGAAAGGGAACAACAAGATTTGGAACTTGCAAAAGAAATGGCGGAAGAGGATGATGATGGTTTCCCTTAATTATGCTTATGTGTAACATTGTACTAATTACATTTAATAAATAAAGTTTTTGTCCAGTTTTGTATTATTTATTTACAATATCATACTTAATAAAGATTCTTTGGTTAATTTTTTTGTTTCTTTTAGAAATCATACAAATGAAGGAAAAATGAAATAAGATAATGGGTTTATTTACTATAAAATGTATGTATGCAGTGTTAACACATAGATGGCGCAATCTGTATTAAAACTACACTTATTTATTTATTGTTTAATTTCGAAGTTTTTGTCTGGTCATTTTCATCAATACAAACAATAAAATTTCTTAAAAACCATCTATATTTTTCACATACATAGATTCCCACTTTTAAAGAGAATATATCAAAAATATAAGATGTCTATATAAACTATCTCGCGGTCTGTTTATTATTTGATACAGCCCAGTAGAAAAGGCCATGGTGTACGGGTCCCCGATGATACCCGAGAATGCAGGTCCCTAAAATGCAGGATTACCTTCTACTGTTTTGTTAAGTAACAATATTAAAGTACATAATTCTCATGGAATTTTTTCAATCAAACATTTTAGATTCTTTCTTTTTGTGATGTGAAAAGTTTAACAATTTTCGATGCGTTTATAGCGTTATTATAGTACCAAATGAGAAATAATGTTTAAAGTTTTAATTTTCAAGATAAATGCTATAGGGGGGCGTAAGATTAAAGGCGACCATGAGTAATTATTATTAAGTCTGCAATCGTGGAGCGAGTCAAGATCTTGGCCCTCAGCATTTACCAAAGGAGTAAGGAAAACCACGGAAAACCTTACTCTGACAGCAGCACCAGTGGTTCAAACCCGAGACCACAAGCCCGACGTTAAGTTCAGAATTAATAACAATGTAGTGTTAAAAAAATACCCCTACCACCTCGATGAGTGAAGAACTCCTGGATACGTATTTCGGCAACTAAGTTGCCATCCTCGGCAGAATCTACGAAG
>JARFOC010055203.1:0-19312 GCA_031763485.1 Osmoderma eremita | reverse complement strand
ATGCAGGTCTTAACACGTCAAGACATGTTCAAACATTAACCATTGCATGCTGTTTGATCAGTTCCGAACTCTAGCCGGCTAGTGAAATAACGTCAAGACATGTTCTCTGATACTATATATCTGTGCATGCATATTTTATGTGGATAAGCGAATATCCTGGAACATAGAAACTAAGAGTGATGGAGAAATTTTGAACACATAATTGATTTCAGCATGCAAAAGTATATGGAAATCAGGCATTTTTGTGCTTGGGACAAAAAACTTGTTAACCAGTGTAATTAATTCTATTTATATTATTTAAAAATTGTTTCAGTTGGACTCTCACCTTTGTAGTTGACGTTTTTATTTTGCTCTTTTGTTTATTAAGGTAATCTTTTTGTTTCTCTTTTTATTTTATTTTATTATTTCTCCTCATTCTTACAATACTTGTTTCCGCCACAAATGACAATGATGATGGACACTTTTATTGCTGTACGGAATTTTATGGATCTACATTTTTTCAGCTTCTTTTCCACACGATTTTTTATATTTATATGTATAGGTTCTTACCAAATCAATGTTTTTTAACATAATATTTTGCTAATGATTGTTCTTATTCATGATGTTATCTTCCAATATTGTACTTTTAGATGTGTAAGGGTAAATGCTTGTGCCGTAATTAATATGGCCTTTTAAGAGCTCGATAGACAGATTCCCTTAGCAAAAATGTTTGCATTGTATTAGCAGTAGTGTTAGTTTCTAGTAAATTACGAGATATATTTCATTTTGGCTGCCAAAATTAAATAAATAATCTGTAAAACTCAATTGCTAAAAAGTTGAATATTCTATTCCAGTTAGGATTATGTTCAGTTCTCAGTTATCTATCTTCGAGAATTATATCTGACCGTTCGTATTTCACTCTATAGCTTGCTCCACTTCAAATTTAAAATACAAAAGTAATATAAGGTACAATATTCGATATGTTTAAACACAATAAAAATATCCATAGTTCAAAAAGTCTTCACGTCCGGGGTGTGCGTAGCTTCCAGAACTCACCAGGCTTGGACGAGGGGCATTCAAATTTAAACGAGAATTGGGTTGTTTTAGATTTATTGAAGAAAAAAAAATTTACAAAAATATGTGGTACTTTTCTATTTGGTGTTCCATTTCGTTTATACATCTTTCCCAGCGCGTTGGCAGTTTCTTAATGCCTTCACCGTAAAAAAATCAGAGTGGGTTTGGAGCCGATTGCGCACGAACGCCTCCACTCCGCAATTATTGTTGAAACGATGTCCTGCTAAAGCCTCTTTTAGTGGTCCAAACATGTGGAAATCATACCGCGGTAGGTCGGGACTCCATGGTGGGTGTTCATGTGTCTCCCAGAACATTTCCTTTCATTTCAACCGTGTTCGGTTTGCCATATAGGGCCGGGCATTGTTATATAGCAAAATGACGTTCCTCACGGGTTTTCCTCGTCTTCTGTTCCGATAAGCCACTTTCACTTGGTACAAGAGGAGTAACAAGCAGCACTGTTCTCGGGTCATGCAGGAAATCCAGCAAGAGAACGCCTTTTGAATCCCAGAACACCGTCGCGACCACTTTCCTCGCTGACAACCGCTATTTGGTATCCCTCAGTCTGAAGACGAGTAAAATGCAGTTGAGAGATGTCAAGGCGAAGGTTTTTGCGCGGTACCCAAGGAGCTGACATCTTGCTGAAACCGAGCTCATCATGGTTGATCGAATGAATGCTCCCAACGTTGATGTTTACCTCAGACGCGATTTCAGCGACAGCGAAGCGGCGGTCATTTGGAATAAGGCCATGAATGGCATGAATGTGTTTCGCCATTAAACTCGTCCTGGCTCGGCGATCGTGGGGTTCATTTTCGATTCTCTCTCGTCCTTCAGAAAATGTTTTATGCCAATAAGACGCTCGTGCTTGTGAAAGGGAGTTTCTCCAAACTGTTCTCGCATTTTTCGCAAAACTTCGGTCGGACGGACCCCCTCCCGCACCAAAAACTTTATGATTGTCCGTTGCGCAACAGACGGGTGTGCTTTGCTCTCGCTCATCTTTGTTACTGTCACACTAACGATCTCAAAGTCGCGTCGGTGACAGTTCTCGCCTCCCATGACTTCGTCACACAATCTCTACTAGTATTTAATCCAATTGTGCCTCTTACAAGACCGTTTAAATTTGAACGCCCCTCGTATACACAAAAAAGTCCACGCATCAAATCAAAGTATATATTTCAAATCATTTCTTTAACTGAATAATAGATCACTTGTACGAAACAATATTTTTTGTAAGCAAGCTGCTGAATTTCTTAGAATTGACCAAATATTTTTGAATCTGAGTAAGCGAGTAGCAAGAGTAACGCTATTTCCGTACAGAGGGAGCTAACTACTTATTTAATACAATAAGTGGTAAAGGAAGGTGTATTTTATTGAAATGATTACTTTGTGCCATACTTTGTTATTTAAAAATATATCTTCGTGGGCTGAGTGCATACTTATTTGATTCACCAACTTTTTCTCCATGTCTACCATATACACACATCAAAATAATCTAGGGTACAAGCAAGGAGATGCTGCTCCACATAGGTGAGTAACAGTTTGTTGTATGAGTCGAGGCATAAGTCGACCATCATTACTTGTTTACTTTTAGAAACAGTTAAGAATACTTAATGAGAAATGTTTGTTTCTTTAGGAATAACACATTTTTACAAAACTTATGTAAAAAAAAACATTGAGAATCAAAAACATGTGATAATGAGTACAATCTTAGTACCCTGTGGGACCTCCACTAGTGTTGACTACCTTTCTGCACCTGTTTGGAGTACTCATAATCAAGTGGTCTAGATCGATGGCATTCCACTATTCTGCAAGACACTGGTACAATTATTGTTTCGTTTCAAAGACCAGATGTTGACGCAGTATGCTTCTTTGCTGTAAATCCGATGTATGTTCTATGGGATTTAAATCAGGTGATTGCGCTGGCCATGACAAAACATTAATTTCGTGGGGTTGAAGAAATGCGCGAATGATACCTGCATGCATCGCATGCATTGTCGTGCATGAGCTGAAAATTTTCACCAATTCTTGCAGCATATGGTAACACAATGTTCTGAAGGATAATGTCCCGATAGTCAATGGCGTTTAAATACCGATCCAAGAGAACGAGGTCAGTTTTTCTACCAAGGGATATTCATTCCATCCCATACCACTACACTACCTCCTTGTACGCTGCGAACAGTTTGCGATATAGCTAATTGTTCTGCATTCCCGGGACGTCTCGGCATTCTCGTCCTTCTTATATCTGGCCGCAAATCGAACCGGGATTCGTCAGAAAACAAAACGAATGCCCAGTTTTGTTGATCCCAATTTAAATGTTGCGGCGCCCATTCAAATACTCTTCAGCGATTTCCTCTCGACAAGGCAGGAACTCTCACAGGACGATGGGCTTTAAAGCCATCTGCATGGAGTCTATTCCTCACTGTTTGATCGCTTATTAACACATCGTGAGTGTCGTAAAATCGAATAACTAATTCTGTCGCCGTAATGTTGCGGTTTCTTAATGCGAAAATTCCCAAGTATATGTCATGAATTGGCCGAATTGCTCTTGTGCGTCCTGTATGACGTTCACGCATGTCACTGGTTTGCTGATATCTCTACCACACACAATTGATGGCACTCTTTGACGTGTTGTAACAGCCCTTTGAGTTAAACCACTTTCAAGGATTCCAATAGCTTTTAATTGCCTCTCTCCATCCTCAGTTAATCCTAAAGAAACTGGAAAGCAAAATTGATCGCAAAATAAACACAAAAATCTCAGGATGATAAAACAACAAATCTTACACTTTCCAGGGATCTTTCAGTTAATAAGACCACCTTATTGCCACTTAAACACCAGCAGTGAACTGTATTGACGTTTAAAATGATATTCCCCTGGGTTATTTTGATGTCTGGATTTATTATTCTCATAAATTAGGATTTATTTGATATAAGTCACACTTAAACTAAGCAGATATTTGTTACTGAATTATTTTACAGTAAAATGTTTACTCCTGCACAAAAATATATGTAATACTAAAATGTATGAAATATTAAGGTATTGATTTTAAAAAAATCGACAAAGATTTCCAAACAATTTTCATTTGAGCACTCCTTCTATACTTATTCATATACCGTTTATTTCATTGATTATTGTGCCAAAATGTCAATCTTCTTAAAGAGATGTCACCGAATGACGATTTATTTAAAGCTATATTAAATACATATAGTACATACCTACGTTTTACAATCCATAACTTAACATCCCCTAGTTTGAAAACAAATGTGAAATAAAGATATCAATTAATTGAATCCTGTTATTATTCTCACTTGCCTATTTGTTGTTAGTTATTGTTTTGGCTGAGTACTGTACTGTTAAATAAAGACCCATCCGTTTTCGTAATTAATGTTGGTGAGAACACAATCATTAAGGTATACGGGTTAATAGAGAAATTAGTTCTTCTAAAGGCGATATTAATTACGGCCTGGTATAGTATATACAATGTGAGCGAGTAATATGAAGTTGTATGCAATTACGCTAATACCCCTTACATGTACAGCCCACTCCCAGTCCACGCATGGGGCAGATCGTCATCGGGGGAGACAGCTGCAACGCCACCGACAGTAACCAGCGTCCGGAGAACGCACTCGACGCTCTGTTAGACGAATTGCAAACATTCTCGAAGCCGCATCCCTCCACCGTCAGCACCCAAATGCCCCAGGTATCCTATCCGGAAACGGACCCTCCAACGCTACCAGCAAAAGGTATACCACCCTCGCACAGCAGCCATTTCAATCACCCACCATCTATGTCGGAGATCGGCCGGAAAGGCAGCATGGACTCCGCTACGCTACTTCCCACGCAAAACCTCACCGTCAGCACAGCTACCGGCAGCCTTAGGAGGTTGCATTCTTATCCCAGTGGTTCGGACACTGATAATAGTCCCCCAATTCAGCCGCTACAGCGGATCTCGCACCAGGCGGAGAACAGAAACGCCAGTGGTAAGCCACCGCTGCCAGAGAGAAACACCGAGCTATTACAACATATATCGAGTAAACGAGTACCTCCTCCACCGCCGCCGCGCACCAGTTCCAAATCACCCCTAGCGTCGCCAACGTCACCGAATCTACCTCCTAGATCACCGGCCACCGGCCTTCAACATATCCAAAACGTTCAAAACATGGCAGACAAACCCTATCAAAGCCAGTTCGAAGCGGCCACGCAAAATCTCGGCCTTGGCACCCTGAGGAGAAACGTAGTGAATCGTTCCAGTGTCAAGGACAGAGCGCAGACGCTGCCCAGAAACATCGGTTCCAATCTGCAAGTGCACTGCGAAAGCGAAAACGCGATATCAGCCAGCAATAGCAGCAGTTGCGAAAGCGTAAACTCCCAGGACGGTACGAAGAAGCGCAAAGAGGAGTTGGAACAGCGACATCAGGAACTCCTCAAGAAACAAAGGGCTCTCCAAGAGCAATACGCCCGATTGCAACAACTACAGCGGGGAAACAACACTTTAACCGTTGTCCCGCCGGCTCCCGATCAGTTACTAAAGAAAACGGGAAGCGAATCGAACCTACTGCAGAAGATGGGCTTGCAAATGTCGACTCCCCAAATGACCGGGTCGTTAACGAATCTCCCGAATACCAGCGCAAACGCGAACACGAACAGAATGACGAGCGCTGAAGTATCGGCTGGTGATAATACAGCGAAAAGCAGCACCGGGGAAGAGTCCACCACTAGCTCGACGGCGAGCAGTACCACCACCACAAGCAAGGTATATGAAACTGACATACTGTGACCAACCACTAAGCAGAGAGTGCAAGAAGTATGTTAAAGCTTACCAGTTATTATACTCTCATATCATTGTTGGATTGTTGGTTTATTGTATTGTTATGGATGTCACTTGAATACCACATAGATTATTTCAGATGAAAATAGGTAATTATTATTAATAATTTTGATACGGAAACAGCTTTTCACCTCAAAAACAAACTCTTAGAGTTCCATACAAATTAGAGCGTAATATTTAAGGGTAAGGGTTCAAGTGCTCTTATTATAGAAGTAATCAATACGAAACAATTGCTCGATATTGATTTACATGAGTTAATATGTTAACAGACTGTATATGAAACCTGTTTTTCTTTTCACATTTGCATTGGTTTGGCTGGTGAAAATAAAGAACTAGGAAAATTTGCGATGTCAAATTGAATATTTTTTATTGTTTTAAATAATAGTAAGGCGTTATCCTTAAATGTTTAAAGTCCTTTCCGCCAGTCAAGTAATATGCGAAAATATAACATTCCGAGAAATTCACTTCACATTTATAATTTCGAATGATAGATCATCTTTTAAATAATGTTAGACTCTTCGTTGAATAATGATTGTATTAATTTTTGCCCAGATATGCTTTTAAATAAATTTAAACCGTTCAGAAAACGTAAAGTATAAGAGCGAAGTATTGGACGACTATATGAAAGTCATTTTTGCTGCCTACCGTGAATATCTTGGCCGATCAACATCATATGCGTACACGCATTTCACTGGCCAAACTAGTTAGCGATTAACTATTCTTGGAATAATCTATTAACATGTAAAATTTCGTCGAAATCAATGCTCTAAATATTACGCTCCAAAGAGATTTTTTTATATTTCACCCAACTATACGTGTTTCTAATTTTTCTATTTTAAACACCAGTAATTTTACGTGTTTATTGCTCAAGCATCTATTCGTAATGATTCACCCGGAAACCCTCATTGATCCAATCGCAACGACTTATCAAAATTCATTTAATCTTCCAACCGCCTAACTCATTTAATATATAAGTATCCATTACTAGTCTCAATAGACTAGGTTAATTCTTACGCTACTCGTTACAGACTTATAACTTTAACCTCGGATGTACTTTGACGTAAAAAGGAGATACACCTTAGGGAATATATACTGATGTTTAAGATGGGACGCAATTCAGTTTTACTTACGGCTATTACTAGATATATCATGCGGATGTAGTTGTGAGTTCGGGTTTTTCAGTTTAATTTTTGCACGCAATAAAAATGTAATACTTCCATATACTATGATAATTATTATTATACACTGTGAGATGTTAATTTATTATACATACATACTAAGCTTTATATTGTATACATTAAGGTACATAAAAAATGTGAGTGGTAGACAAATATATCTAGATAATTTCAATTTACCAATTTTCAGGATGGTTAGAGAAATCAAAGTACGGTTAGAATGTAGAATTTAGCACAAATTTATTTATTATGTTATTTATTTATTAGACACGTTGAATTAATGTGTGTACATAATCACGTAGGACGAACAATAATAAAACTGTATTGCACTGTATTATTCACGTTTAAAGGCTAAACACCATCAATGTTAAAAATAATCATAAAGCTATTATTAATAATGATAAATAATAATACAAATAATTGGTTAGGTAATAATTGTCGGTGTACATAATATGGAAAATATGTTGGTTGTCGTTTTCGTTTCCTAAAACAAGATCTATTTTAGAAATCACTGGCTTTTACAGATTCTTCTCTACGCCAAAGCGTTCGCCTTTTATTTTATTTTATATACGAAACCCAATAGAATGAAACGATGTTGCTCAAATATGAAAGAAAAATGTGAGCGTGCTAAAGCAATGCATGTACACATATAATTAATTGTAGTACCCGTACCTATAGCTGTATTTTACTCTGTTTTTCGCTTGCGGTCATTCACTATGACACCGCCAACCATCCGTCACAATCTTTTCACTAACAAATGAACTGTAGAGAAATTGTTGTGAATCAAACTGTGATAGTGAAAAGATGTGTAAATATGTATTTATTAACAATGTCCTAGAAATTCAAGCTCTTTCGTGTAACTTCCTCCGTGTAAATTAAGATCTAAAAGCAGTTATACGTTGCTAGAACAAGGACTAGAGTGCAATATCTCTTGGATGTCGTCAGCCCGTTTTTGAAATTATGTTTGCGACGATTTTCACAAATTATATTTTTCAGGCAGAATTTATGATTTCAAGACCAAATAGAAAACCATTATTTTCAAGATATCAAAATGCATAATCACTCGAAAATTCATATTCACATGTGCCTAGCTTCCAATTGTAAAAGTTACGACATTAAACAAGCGCAAAATGCATAAATGAAGAAATTATTAAAACAAATTGCCTAGAGAAGATTTTCTTTCGAACAGAATTCTATATGAGTGAAAGTACACGAAAGGGCGCTTTTTCAAATAAGATGCCCTCTTTCGAAATGTTATCTCAAATATCAGTGTTCCGTGTCTAAAACTACATTTGCTGCTCGCATAGTCTTTCATTTTTTTTTGGGAGAATTTGAGAAATACATAAGGAAATTAAAAGAAACATCTGTGGAAGTACGTATTGGAAAATTTGTGGATAATTTTTTATTATTGTACTTGTCAAATTTGAACATCTTCATGTTACGGAATTAAAAATAGCAAACAGAAAAACCACAACTAATACTAAGAACTTTCCATTACCAAAGTAAAGATTTTAGATTTCTTAAAAATCCTCTAACCAACGGATGATGTTGTTAATGAGATACAAATTATCCATTTGTTCTCTTACTGCAAAGTGTGATGCTCTTTTGCTATTTTTAAAACTACAAATTCGAACAATCATTATTGCTTCATTTTTCGCAGTATAGCAGATGCGTCTATCGTCGCCTAAAGACCACGTAAAACCGATAAACATATTAAAATTGAATTTAATTTTGCTACCACCGCTCGATCTATGTGTGGATGCTGGATTGCCGTATCACCGCATCCACACATAAATCGAGCGGTGGTAGCAATATTAAATTCAATTTTAATATGTTTACCGATTTTCCGTGGTCTTCAAACGACATAGACGCGTCTGCTTATATTGCGAAAAATGAAAGAATAATTATTGTTCGAAGTTGTAGTTTTAAAAATAGCAAAAGAGCGTCACACTTTGCAGTGAGAGAACAAATGAATAATTTGGCTTTCATTAGCAAGATCATCCGTTAATATTGAATATATACGCATTAGACGTAAGAATTGGTACCTCTCTCTGGTCATATATGTGTTGACGAACCGTGATACGGCAAAATGCCGGCATCCACACATAGATCGAGCGAGCGGGTGGTGGCAATATTAAATTCAATTTTAATATGTTCTAACCAATGTTTGATAAAATATTATTAAAATTAATTGACTTAAGATTAAGATTTCTTTTACATTTACACACTTTAGTGTAGGATAATTTTATTGGATTTAAATAAACCAAATAAAATTATTCAGATTCAGTTGAATGAGACCGACACATGCATAATTCAAAATTTTCATGTATTCAAGTATTAAAAAAACTGGAAATCAAGAACAATTTTTATTGCAAATAAATTAGCGTTTGAGAAACCAATTTGATCCATGTTTTCAGATTAATACCAAATACCAGTAGACCAATTGATTCTAAGAACAATACAACAAAATTCTGTAGGGCACTTTCCAACATTGGTAATTTGGAAAAACTAAACATCAAAATTTGCCGGATTTCCCCGACATCCAATCAAATACATTCAGTGCTACAGCTTTCCCATTATTAAATCCAATGCGTACACTTTGGCTGCGTGTACGCATTCATACCCCAAATTTAAAGTAAATACTGTTAATAAATACATATACAATGTGATTCATGTAATTTACAACAATATTTTGTTTACCTTGAATATAAATATAATTACCCTATTTAGATAACTGCACTCGTATTAAACATCGTCAATAAATGTATGACTCTCTCCAAAGGAAGGAGGTAAACTAAATGTTTTAAACGAATTATGAAGGAAACTACTTGTTGCCCTCTCTCGAAATTGCAATTGAGTTCTGTATTGTAACGATTACTTTATAGAAATAAGAGAAGTATCTTAATATGCCGTTTCATTTGTAAATTTGTCTATAATTTTATAAAGTTTATGAATAATTATTTTTGTTGTGTATTATTCTTTCTAAATATTGTAAATATTCCCTTATGGTGAACACGAGGATTGGTGGCTGCTGAAGATATTTAGGTGCCAATGTATTTAATTATTGTATCTATAATTAAAAATATTAAAAGTCAAATAAAACTGTTTTTGTTTGTTTCCTTTCCTCCTCATCTTTCTTTGATAATATCATTGGTATGGCCAATCCCTTCAAAAAAAAGAATTCAAAAAGTGTTCAAAATTGAGAAAATAAAGGCACGTTTTCTTATGAAATACAAATTACATAAAGAATCTTATCTTGAACCTATACACCTAATGACCTAATCAAAATCAACATTAAATTGGTGCTGAGAATTCTAGCATAGATGGCGCCATAATCTTCTTCTCAACTCCTACCATTTCAGATGTCAGATATAATCTCTGGTTCTGATTCTTCCAATTCCTCCACTTCTCCCTGTTTGTTGCCATTATCTTCATTTCCTCGATGTCACTCACTTTCTTCTTTCTGTTTCTCTAATTTGGGCGTTCCATTTTCTTCTTAGCGGCCCTTTTATTTATTTTTTTTCGTTTCTTGCTCCCTTTATTTCTCTTGAAAATTCTTTCTGTCTTCATTCTAATTCATGCCCATACAGCGTCAAATGATTCTTTTTTATTTTTCTCACAATCGGTTTTTCGTTTGTTATTTTTCTGTCCTCGTTTTTAATTCTGTCCCGCTTTGTTTTTCCGGCATTTTCATGCAGGTGAATAATTCATTGATCTAATTGGTAAGTAACTAATGATCTAAAATCAAGAAAACTTCTATAATAAATGCGGTAAAGGAAATAATTTTGTTGTGACACATGATTAATTTCACAACATCCTCATTACAGTATTGAATTTTATCATCGCAATGATACATACATCGTCCATTGTTTACCACAACGATAATTAAAGCCGCTACTTATCAAAGTTTCATATTGGTTTATATTAGCCTTTTCGCTGGGAATTTTCACGTTTTTATTTATTTTTAATGTGTGATAGGTTCAAGGAAGGAAGTGACGTCAGGAGCGTTCCTCCGAAACAGATCAAGTGGTTTACCATACATAAATATAGATCAAAAAGTGGTAAATACAGGAAGATGACAATATCGAGATATACTTACTGTTAGTACTTTCGAATCGGTAGAGACAAAATGTTAGCTAATGTTACACCTTAAAAATATGATACGAACTACGAATTTCCTCAGCTGTGGAACAGTGTTAGTTCTTTTATTGATCAAAATTGTTACATCAAGCTTCTATATGTTGCGATATAATAATTCAGTACATTGCATTCGAGAGAACAGTAACAACAGTAGCACTTCCGCTTGGGGTAAGTAAGAAAAACACCGTGCATTCCTACGTATTTATGCCTTATTCAAACTTTTTTGCCGAAAATGCTGACCGTTCTATACATTCTTTAGCAGAAGAAAAAAGGTAGCGCAAGATACCATACAAACACTTGATGGAGATTGCATTCTCTACCTTAATAAATTATCGTTCATTCAAATCTATTATTAACTTGCATTAAACTTTAATGATGAACAATTCTTTCCCTGTATCACGCTTTACTTTTTTCTTACATCGGTTATCAATGTAACAATGGAATGAAGAAGCGTCTTTTTTTCAACATTAAATTTTTCTTTTGTAATTTATGTAACAACGGTGAAGCCTATATTATTTTCTTTTGTGATTGCCAACAATTTTAAGAGTTTCGTACCATAAAACATTATTCGCAATTAATTGCGTTTTAATCATAATTAATTGTATACCTCTGTTTTCCAATTTACCAAAGTTAAGCAAACAAAAAAGCTATCATGCTGGCGATAAGCAGATGCATAAAAGCTCAATTAAAACAGATATGGGTGAGTAGTCCGGTGCAGTAGAGGTACGAGGTGTGTAAACTAAGTAATGGGGCTGATATTTTTAAATATTATTATTTGAATATAATAACAATTGAATGTTGTCTCCCTCAAAATAACTCCTTTGGGAAGCCACACAGTGTTGGAGATGGTTCTTCCATTCCTCATAGGAGTGCTGGAACTCGGGTATCGAAATCGGCTTTAGCTGGTCGGTTACACCCGCTTGAATATTTTCGAGTGTCCCAAAATGATGTCCCTTCAGATGAATTTCCAATCTTGGGTAGAGGAAAAAGTCACAAGTACTCAAGTCAGGTGAATAAGGAGGCTGAGGAGTCACAAAAATATTTTTATTGGCAAAAAACCTCTCGGTACAAATGTTGATTAACTGTCTGGCCTTGAGGCACGAACTCTTTGTGAACGATTCCCCGGCTATCAAAGAAACAAATCAGCATGTTCTTGACCTTTGATTAGCTCATTATTGCTTTCTTGGGCTTAGGATAGCTTAAACTGTGCCATTCCATCCTCTGGCGTTTTATTTCCGTGTCATACTCGTACACCCAACTCTCATCATCGGTAATGACACGTTCCAAAAAATTTTCATTATTTTCAATCTATTCCCAAAAGTCAAGGTACCTTTCGCTGCTGATGTCCTTTTGTTCCTGCGAAAGATTTTTTGGAACCATTTCGAGTTGATCTTCCTCAATCCCAATTCATTGGTGAAAATTTGATGAACGGTGGTGTGAGACAAATTCAACTGTTCCCCGATCATTCTGAAACCGACGATCTGAACGCACAAGATCGCGGATCTTGTTGACATTGCCATCGATTCTTGCAGCCGAAGGCGTTCCGCTGCGTGACTTATCTCCCATCGGCCTTCTTCTTTCTGAAAATGCCTTAAACCACCGAAAAAACTTGGGCTTTTGACAAAACACTGTCACCGTAGGCTTGCTGAAGTTTTGCAAAAGTTTCTGTTGCACTTTGCCCAAGTCTGAAGCAAAACCTAATAGCACACCGTTGCTCGAAATTAATGTCTTTTATTTGTAGAACGCACTACGAAAACCTGGTTCACGAGTAAACGACAACGGACAACCAAATGACTTGATCGAGTTCAAACTTGCACTGTACACGTATTACATGTCCACTTGTCGCCCCTCCATGTCCCGTGCTTCCCGTGTTGCCATATCAAACGCTACGTTGTCAGTCTCATTACTTAATTGACAAACCTGATATATGGTGAGGTATTCAAACGCACAATTTGTATTTGAATCCTATCTGGGTGAAAGCTTAGAAATTTTGGGTTCGTATGAAAATTCTCACTGTTCCTGCTAACTCAACCTTTAAGGATTGAAATTGATGCCACAGAATTTAAAGAAAAACTGATCATTTCTTACCTCACATTAAATTTATTAATTCGGTGCACGTATTCCCGAAACACGTGTACGTGTAGTTTCATAAATCCTCGGCAGCTTGAGTCATCATCACCGATAATAAAGGCACCAGTGCTCTGGCGTCACGCGTCTATTACGTCAGCATTGATAGACGGAGGAGCAGAAGTAAGCCAGGTACGACCAATTCACGTCCACCTGTTTGGTCAATTTAATTTCAATTATTAGTGTTTCTAAGTGCTATTTATTGTATTATTTTATTTGTTACAATGGTAACAAATAAGATAATACCATAAATGGTTTATGCTTGTTGTGTCATTGTTGTATCCGTGGCTGTCGCGGTAATTGTAAATGTGGTCCGAAAGTACACACATTACAGTTTCCAAGTGAAGCGAAAGTATAAGTTTAAAAATAGCGAAGCTATTTTCAATTCTTTCCAGTTACTCGAACACTGAATACTTCTAGTAACGATTCTGCATTATCCTTTATCTCGGAACAATTAAAATTGCATATAACTTGTAAAGAAAGATATCGCTATAAAAACAAACACTTTTCTTTAAAAATTACGGTTAAAAAACCAATGATCGGTTGGGTATATAAAGTATAAATGAAGTAAAATTAGGAACATTCAGGAATCTCTTCTTAAATCTGGAAAAATACCAAATGTAAACTTGCTATATTAATTGAACAAATGAATATGAAAATAAAACGAAAAAAACCGAATGTACAAACTAAATGTAGTTTTGAACTATGCAAAATTGTAGGTGGTTTTCGTTTTGAAATGACGATTTTTCACGATAAACTCGAAGGGCGTGCGACGAAGGGCTCATTTGGTGTTTTGCGCCCTCTTTCAACTGGAAGTCCTTCAAAATAATAACAAATAAAGTTAATACTTCAGACTAAAGCTAAAAGTTAAAAGAAGCGACCGATTTATTTACGAACACCTATCGATGGCGACACTGCACTGCGGCTTTATTCTTTCGGGTGGTAATGTCTGAATACGGTTTGAATCTTTGGTGTATTAATTACTGTAATCTATAAGCCCTAATACATTGATCCATTTCAATGTTGTTTTCAAGCGAACAAGCTAACATTTCTGTAATTTGTGAAATATTATGCATATGTAAATTTTGCAGAAATCCGCACTATAGATTTGAATACGACGAATAATCTACAAAGCCATTACTGCTGCGAGCATCCCGAATCTTCAGATATAGTTTGTGCAGACGATTCTCAAAAGATATATAATGACCCAAGTAAGTGACATTAACATTTTTGAGTGTGTGTGCGTGAGTATGTGTGCGTGTGTGTGTATGTGTGCGGGCGCGTGTATGTGTGTGATCTTTATAAAAACCGATTACCGTAACGGAGTTTCGAACTATCAACATCCGCTACAGATGGCTACCGCTCTTACCACTGTGCTATCCCGGCCTACGACAGCGTACATGTATATACAACAAATCTCGTTGAGACTCGCAGTTATACTGAAGGCTGTATCGAATCTCCGCCACTGCCCATTGGCGCTAGTGAGCAGCTTTAATAATTACGATTGCGCACGTGAACAGCAATTTTTCGCAATTTAGTGATTTTGACGACCATAAGTGTCTACTAGGTACACATGTTATCACCCTAATTCGCGGCCTACCAAGAAATAGAGCATGCCACCTGTCAAATGTTGTGACTGTTTTCCCTGTGTAAGATGCCAGTGCCTTTAGGACCGTTTAACTGTCCATGAGAACGCAAAGCAATTTGCTTTCTGGCTCCTGCTGCTGTAGATATTCCTTAACATCTTGATCTGCATACGGATGTTAATCTTGCTGTTGAGCAGTTGTACGAGATACTTCAGAACATTTTTGAGAGAAGTGTCCCTTACCATAAATCCTCTCGTGTGTCTTATCCGCCATGCTTCGCATCTGCTATGATATCAAGATTAAAATTGAAGGAGTACTATAAACGGAAGTGCAGGGAAACTGAAATACTCATTACGAACGTGAAATTAGACGCCTCCGAGCTCTTTGCAAGGATAATCTGTCCACTAAAAACAGAAGTTATCTAGAGGTAGTTGGTGAGTCTATTAAGGATAATCCTAGCGAATTGTTTAAATTCGATAGATCTAATGATAGATCTAACGATCCGCAAGGTATACTGAATGCATTTGCTAACTTGTCTTCTGCTACACAAATTGAAAGTTCTCCATTTGACACTTGTGATATCTACTCAACCAAGTTACCCTTCGCTATTCCGCCTTTTACAGAGGGCGAGTTAATAAAAAACTGGGTCTTCCTGCAACTTTTTAGCTGGAGATGATACCATTCCAGCTGTTCTAGTGCATGATGCTAGATACTCTCTCGCAAACCCATTGACATCTATAATTAACCTGTCCATAAAATCTGGGATTCTTCTTGGTGCATGGAAGAGAGCTGCAATTAGTCCTGTTTTTAATAAAGGGGATGAAGCCTGTTTAAAAAACTACCGACGCACAACTATATTGTCCGATTTTGCGAAGGTGTACGAAAAGGTCATTTACTCCTCCTTGATGTTTAACATTTACCGATATATACTCCTCGCCAACATGGATTTTTACCTGGTAGATCTACAACAACCAACTTAGTGTCTATTACGCAATACATTAGTGAATGTTTGGACAGACATGGTCAGGTAGATGTGGTTTATACTGGCTTATCCGCTGCTTTTGATACAATTGCTCACGGGTTGCTGATGAAAAAACTGAATATTTTTGGTATGAGTCCAATTTTTTGTAAACTTATTGCATCCTATCTCAGCAATAGATTTAATTATGTCCATTACAATGGCCTTCGCTCTCTTGAGTTTATCCCCCGATGTGGCGTACGCCAAGGGTCGAATTTTGGGCCGCTGCTTTTTATTGTTTATATCAATGACCACCTTGATTCTTTTTCTTGTGCAGCATTAGTTTATGCTGATGATGTAATGATATATTCATCAATCTCTCCGGTTCAGGATGTAGATTTCTTGCAGGATAATCTGGACTCCTTAGTCGATTGGTGTGTTTCAAACAAATTAAAAGGTTAACGTTTCTAAATGTTCCTCAGTTTCTTATTCTCCTAAACATAACACACATCCGTCTACCTATGTAGTACTTACTGATGTCTTATCTAAAAGTAATGCCTTCTGTGATCTTGGAATTCTCCTTGACTACCAACTTCGGTTTAATTTGCATATTGAAAAATTATACTTATCTGTTTCGAAAAAGCTGGTATTTATTATGCGTGTTTCCTAATATTTCCAAGATTTAACGGTTTTAAAATATTTGTTTTTTTTCATTTGTCGTAAGCGGTTTGGAGTATGCGTCTGTTGTGTGGTATCCACACGATCTGTGCCATCACTTTCGATTGAGCGCCTACAACGAAAGTTTCTTAAATTTTTGTCATTTAAAATTGATGGAAATTATCATCTTCGTGGTGTCGATTATGCAGGGCTGCTGTTGAAATGCAATAGGGATGCGCATACTTTGCGGCGTGAAGTATACGGAGCCAAGTTTGCTCGGAGGCTTCTTAGTGGGTTGATTGAGTGCCTACTGCTGCTGTCCCAACTACATTTAAATGTTCCTCGTCTATCATCGAGATTATCGTGTTTGTCGCATCAGTCGCAGTGCCAACACACACTTTGAAGATGTTTTTAGATAGCGAATCTAAATATAAATATAATTAATTTAATGGCTACTTTTTGAATGTATCTACTTTATCTTTTGTTATATACGTTTATAATATACCTTTTGTTTATTATATCTTGTACATATTTATCAGTATCATACCAATGTTTAATTGCAATTTACCCTGTTATTGGATAATAAATAAATAAACAGATTTTTGTTGCACAGATTCCACCTCGGGGGTCCGCCTCGTAGTATCCGCTCTGGGCTCTCACCGAATAACCCCGTATACCCTCCGCTCATGAATCTGTGCTTGTTTCTGATCCGACTGTATTGGCCTGCGGCGATATTCGTTTCGGTCATTACTTCCATCTCCTCCCCGTTTCCCCCAGTATGTCATGTCTTCGAAGGGTTTGTTGCACAGAGTTTAGGGATAATTGAATGTCGGGTCATATCGAACAGGAGATTTTCAATAACCATTGTTATTTTGGTACATTACCCTATATATACTTCTATTATTGTCTCTCCTCTGATATAAATATCGAGAGAGTAGTTGGCTGGCTGTAGTAGTTGTGCTTCTTATCGCCCATGTAATGCAGGTGCACGCTAATCTCGGAGCTCTTAAGGATTGTACTGTTGTTTTTCTCTGATTGATCTTCGGTTACTATTTGCTTTTGTTTGTAATTTTTGGCAAATATGGATTCCAGGTAAAGTTTTACTCTAGAGTTATGCCCAGGTTCTTGCCCTCCTGGTTCACCCACATTATTTCATTGTAGAGCGCAGAAAAGGTTTTCTTATATTTCTCATCAAAATATGTATCAAAGAAAACAAATGAGAGGATCTATGAAATAGTCACAAGACCTACTGCGTCTCACCAGCATATGCGGTGAGACGTGGGCCCTGAATATGGTGGAAGAGGAGCAGATAAAAAGATGGGAGAGAAAAATGCTGCGTGCTAAATATGGAGGAATATGAACCGAAGAAGGATGGAGAAGACGCACAAATCTAGAAGTGTATCAAAGCTCCAATATCGTAGCGTTTGCCAAAGCCCAAAGGATAAGATGGCTGGGGCATGTAGAAAGACTAAGCAGAGAAAGATTACCAAAATTAGCCCTTATCAGAAAACCAATAGGGCAAAGGAGAAAGGGGAGACCAAGAGAGAGATGGATGAATAAAGTGGATGAAGATCAAAAAAGAAAATTAAAATTGGAAGGAGATGGTAGGGAATAGACGAAAATGGAGAAATGTAGTCCGTAGAGCACTTCTAGAAAGTTCGTAATATTTGTATTTTGTTAGCCCTACGCCTTCACGGCCTGTAGAGCAAATTATTATTATTATCTTTCACTTTTTCACTACTGGCACATTAGTAGAGTTTACCCCGAAGTTTCCTTTGTTCACCATCATTATGCTGATTTCAGCGCTCCTTGAATAACTAAAGAGCTCTGCTTACTACAGATTGTGATATCGTATTGTCCGCCTGCTTTTAGGTAACTGCCCGCTAACATCGATAGGTAAGGACTGTATTCCGTGCAAGTTAATTTTCAATACCACGTATTGTAAAAATATTTCTATTTGTCAAACTGACATATACAACAACACGTATTGCTCGTGCCCTGCGGGATATAGAGGATATAATTGCGCAGGTATTGTTGTAGAAAGCTTCTAGATTTGCTTATAGTATATAAATAAACAATTTTAGAAAAATGTCGTGTGGGATATTACGGATTTGATTGTAGAGAGAGATGCCTCTATTGTCGACAATGCCATCACGTAACTGGCAAGTGTGCTCCAGGTACGTAATTAGTTTAACATTATTTTAACTTGGTGACAGAAATAGTTTTGTGGATCACAGGTTTGTGTCTCTATTGCGCTGACCTTGTGTGCGTATAGTTCAAACGGAACTTAACATTTTTTTTTCTAAATCGAAGTCAGATATAATAAAAACGCTGATTGCATACAACATTTGTTGGTACCTATGCTTTACTTCATTTTTCGTCAAATTTCAACGTTTTTCACGAAGTATCACAATACTGTGATTTCATTTGGCAACCATCGCTAACCACAAATACTATTGGATGATGTTGTTTAGTGTTTATGTTATGTTCATCGCAATCGGGATGTGCGGGTTGCCGCTGTTATCAACCCGCACATCTCGATTTTTTCACAAAAAAGTAATAACAGGGGACCGGCTACACTATCCCCCTTTTCTTTAGTTCTTTTATTCTTATAAAATTGGTTTATGTAGAAAATAGCAAATTTAGACAGTTCATAACAAGGATATAAGAAAACGATTATGAAGCATTACATATAATTGATTGTCTCCATATATACTGTAATGGAGCGTACCTTCATTTACAAACACCCTATAGGTATGATGGCGTTAAATAAAGGACATAGATATTTGCTTA